>KL256590.1:20144-50475 GCA_000699545.1 Podiceps cristatus | reverse complement strand
AGCGCGATGAGGTCTCCCCTCAGCCTCCTCTTCTCCAGGCTGAACAACACCAGTTCCCTTCAAGACACTCAAACACTTGTTGGTCACAACCTGGTGGTGCAGGGAGGGGAAGAAGCCAGCTCGCTGAAGACAAGGCAGCAAACGGTTTTGTTGGGGTACGACACGAGCCCGCTCATCCATCTCGTCGGGCTTTCCTTCCCTCCCTTGCACCAAGCACTCCATCATGCCAACCCAGCAGCTCTTGCAGGCGGGCAAGGCTGGCTCAGAGGGAAGGAGGAGGCCGGCATCGTCTGTGTGACCCTTTCCATGTCAAACCCGGCAGTTCAACATGCCCAGAAGAAGGGTTAGCGCTGAGCTGAGGGCAAGCAGCTGCGAAGCACAGCTCACCAGTCTCACTAACACCTCTTCCCTTTTATAAGACTGTATTTGTCAACTGCAAACACTAGGCAGCAGTTTTATTGTGTTAATGTCAATTTTATCATGTCTCCCTGGTCATTTATTTTCCATTTGCAGTCTCCTGGGCCTTCTAACGCTCCCTCAATAGCTCCCAAATCGAGATTTCAGCTCGTTTGTGGATACCGATTTTGCCTTGCTGTATTCCTCCAGCATTAAGCATAGCTGGTCTCCAGTTGGTAAAACAGTAAAACACTTCTGGCTCAGAAATCCCCGACTGCAAAACCCCTGGAGATCACTAAAGCAGACAGGGGAGTATCGGTACTCGCTCGACCCAGCCATCCTCCGGCGACCACCATCAGCGTGGGGAAGCTGGACTGGATGGACCCGAGTCCACCCTCTGTTTTTCTAAGGGAGGAGAAATCTGTCATCCCTTCACAACACCATCAAAGCAGGCGATGTTTTCCTATGAATTTGAATTCAGGATCAAATGGTTTTGCTCCTCTTGGATTTGGGGCACGAGCTGAACATGGTCCACGGAGAAATATTTCTGATAAAGGTTTGTGAAATCAGGATATTGCCAAAAACGGAATTTACTCCCCCAGAGAAATTCTTTCAAAGCAGACTGCAACATTTTCACAGTCTCTGATCTTCTTGAAAAACTTTTAAGCCCACACACACACTCATAAAAAAATATACTGGACTATTCTGCAGAGTTAACATCTCTGAGACATTAACAGCTTTAAAATTGCTAATCTAGGTAGAACGCTATCAGGCGTGGAAGCGCAAGTCCTGGACCACAAGAAAGCTTTTTGCAAACAGAAAGACATGCACCCAAAAGCTGTGCTAGGATTTTATGCAGGGTGTAAACCTACAATATATTTTAAGGAAAAGAACAGATCCCCTCTTCCACATATAGCCATAGCCCTACGACAGAAGAAATAATAATTTTATCACTTGAAACTTTTCCAGACTAACCAATATAGGCCTCTGAATATACAGAATATATGAATTACGTCTGTGGCTAGTTTAAAATGTTGCACAATTTAAACGTATCAAATATTTCCATATTTAGATATTTATCTATTATTTAGATATTTCGTCAGATCTAAAAATTCAGGCTTAACACATCCCCTTTAGCAGTGACTTGATTTTCTTAGCCAAAGCCGCAGTACCAGTGTTCAAAAAAATAAATAAATCTTTGATTTTTGAAACTTGACGATGAAACAAGAACTACAGCCGCCTCAACAACAGGACTGATTACTCCCCTGACATCTCCCCTTCTGCCTAATCATTTTATTTTTCTTTTGATTTGCAGAACAAAGAATTTATTCATCTTGTCCAAAATTTTTCCAGTCCACAAACCATCAGCTTCACAAACCTCGTTCCCAAAGGTCGCATCCAGCACACCCCTGGTGCTGGGAGCAGAGACAGACCTGTCAGGCTCCATAAACAGCCAAACCCTCTCTTTTTGCAAGAACATTTTCAGTCGGGTTAAACACTGAGAGTAGCATATTTAACCCATGGAAGCCGAGTTTTCAATGGAAATGTTCGACTGTAGCTGCCACCAACACGAGGTTGGCCTGGAGCTAAGGGATGCTCTAGTCTGGCTTTAGATAATT
The DNA here is from genome assembly GCA_000699545.1 of Podiceps cristatus. NCBI lineage: Eukaryota > Metazoa > Chordata > Aves > Podicipediformes > Podicipedidae > Podiceps > Podiceps cristatus. The sequence goes on along the minus strand of KL256590.1, from coordinate 48,460 downwards.
TGTGATACGATGGCTTGAATCTCTGATCCTTGTTAGTCTTTGATGTAAAGACGTGACACAAGCACAGTTCACCCTTCTTTCAGTGAGGGGAAAAAACCCTCCAGATTTAAACACCAGGAATTCAAAAAAAAGAGGTGTTTTATGAACCATCTCTGGGCCTGTTGATTGACATACCTGGATGAGCTGGTGCAGAAGAACATGAGCACACACGACCCTGGACCCACAGAGGCTCAAGTCCAATGGAGGACCCTGAGCAGGCTGGATCTCCCGAGGTGGCGCACACATCGTACAAAGCATCCGTTCACCTGACAGAGTAAAACTGTGCTGCTGGAAGTAGTGTCGGTTCTGCACTGCCTCCTGCTCTGGGGCCTCAGCACAGGAGAGACACGGAGCTGTGGGAGCGGGGCCAGAGGAGGCCCCGGAGATGATCCGAGGGCTGGAGCAGCTCTGCTGTGGGGACAGGCTGGGAGAGTGGGGCTGTTCAGACTGGAGAAGAGAAGGCTGCGGGGAGACCTGCCAGCAGCCTCCCAGTACCTAAAGGGGCTGCAGGAAAGCTGGGGGGGGAGGCTTCTGACAAGGGCATGTCGTGATAGAACAAGGGGTGACGGCTTTAAACTGAAAGAGGGGAGATTCAGACTAGATAGATGGAAGAAATTTTTTACACTGAGGGTGGTGAGGCACCGGCACAGGTCACCCAGAGAGGTGGTAGATGCCCCATCCCTGGAAACATCCCAGGTCAGGCTGGACGGGGCTCTGGGCAACCTGATCTGGTTGGAGATGTCCCTGCTCATGGCAGGGGGTTGGACTCGATGGGCTTTAGAGGTCCCTTCCCACCCAAACCGTTCTATGATTCAACAAATCACATCTAATCTCTTTGGGTACCAGCAGCCGGGAAGCACTTTACCCCAAACTGAACGGAGGTACAGAACACACTGTGCTGGAGATCTGCTGCATCTTCCGTGGTCTCGGTGTCCTTTGACTGCCCCAGCGTGTCCCATGGGGGCACCTTAGGGGAACCTTAGGGGAAAAAAAATGAATGTGTTCGTACAGTCAAGAGGATGCTCAGGATAATGTAGTATTTGAAGTGGCCAGATGGTCCTGCAGACTAACTGATCTCACCCTGTCTCATGTTATGGACAACAGGCAGACAGCTTTGTCTGGAAATAGAGGTGTTTTTCTCAGTGTCCAAGATGTTTCTTGCATAATTACTAGTGGAAGCAAACAGCAGGTGAAGGCTGATGGCATCTAACAAAGCCATTTATCAGGGAAAGCCAAGAGAGCGCTCTGGACTCCCTGCTCTAGCTCCCAAAACTTCGTAAGGATCTGTTACACTCACTTAGAAAATTACAATCTATACAGCCAGGTCAACCTGAAGGAACGCCAGAAGCATGATGAATTTTGGCTACACCTCACGCCTGCTGATGTCCTTGAGTGCCAAACTCCTTCTCCAAATAGAAAACTGTCCGGAATTTGCTGATTTGATCTTCAAAGGCAGTTGAGTGGCCTTTATTCTGGAGCGTGACGTCCCTCTGTAGAACTTCCCGTCTCTCACAAAGGAGCATCAGGGAGTCCAATTCAACCCAACCACTTCACAGACACCTGACCAGTCTTTTTTGTGGACAAGAAGAAACGAGGCACAATGCAGGCGAGTTTGTCCTGTTGTACTCAACAAGATCGCAAAAGAAAAGTCACTGAAAATGAGAAGAATCTGGATGGGCTTTGTAGTTTTCTGGATGCATTTTACTACAAAGGGAACAGCTGGCACAAACTGAACAGACTGTGGAGCTACTCAGTGTGAAATGCAAATTCTCCTTCTGCAACTGGACATTCATAAAAGCCGGATTTAAGCCTTCTCCCAGCTCCCTTTACAGCTGTGCCCGCTCCCTCCCTCTGACTACAGTGGGAGCTTCCACCTCAGGGAGGCATCAGTACTTGAGGGGGACAAGTCTGGACCACATCTCATGGTCACCTTCCGGAATGCAGCTGGCAGAGCTCTCTTCCACTCCAAGGGACACAAGGACCTACACTAGAATAAATGCAACAGAATAAGCAAACGCCTTCTACTTTTTCTTTCCTTTCAAAGGTTTTCTTGTAAATTTTGCTGCAGGGATGAAGGGATTGCTCTGTATGGGTAAGGAATCATGGGCTCTCTAGAACAGCTCATCCAGCCTAGGTGGAGAACCTCATTCCAGCCTGCTTGGAGGGCCTCAGATATTTCCTAGAGGAAGAAGAAAATGTATTTACCCCACTTTTCCCAGCCTATGCACCATGGTCAGGAGCTCTCCTCCCTAAACTTAATCAGAAACACTTAGGACTACCCTATTTTCAATTCTGAGTGGGAGTGGGTGCAAGGCACCCTTCATTCTTCCCCCTTCCATACTCAACCAGTCATAAACTACAGTTACTGGTTGGCTGAATTAGCTGTGACAGGTCAAGAGCAAGAGCTACCAGTGCAGTCTTTGAATGCTTCAGTATCATTTCTTTACTTGTCTACTGACTTTATTCTACAAGATGCCACCTTTTCTTTCTCCGGGTTTCCTTGTTAGCGGTATTCCCTGTTTCCTTGAGAAGTGCAAGCCTCAGCGATCTCGGTGAGGGGGAGAACACAGCAAATGACACGTGCCCACTTGTTGCAGGACTGTCCCTCTAAGCCCAGCAAACCTTCTTCAGCGCTCCAGAACATGGGGGCTGTGCACGAAATGACGTGCAATTCACTTGCACTCAGGACACTTAAAATTAATGATTTTAATTAATGAGGATTAACTTTGGAGACTCAGATTCTGTATTAATGGTAGTCTAACTGTCCCACAGAAAACATAATGAGGAGAAAGAGTCGCACTAGAAGATGAAAAGCTAGGAATAAATCTGTTTACCATGAAAAACAATTTTGCAGTTGACATGTAACTTTAGAGAAGCTTTACCAAAGAACCTCCCATTAACACGATACACACGATACTGGTCTGGGCTGGAATGGAGTTTATTTTCTTCATTCCAGCCCATACGGTGCTGTGGTTTAGATGTGCAACCAAAACACGTTTGATAACACACCCATGTTTTAGCTATTGCTAAGCAGTGCCCACACAGCATCAAGACCTTTGTTTCTCACTCTGCAGCCCCGCAGCAAGTAGCCTAGAACTGAGCAAGAGCCTGGGGGGGGACATCGCTGGGCCCGCTGAGCCAAAGTGACCAAAAAGCTATTCCACAGAATCATAGAATCGCAGAATCACAGAATGTTTTGGGTGGGAAGGGACCCCCAGAGCCCATCCAGCCCCACCCCTGCAGGGAGCAGGGACATCATTACCCAGATCAGGTTGTTCACAGCCCCGTCCAACCTGGGCTTGAATGTTCCCAGGGATGGGGCCTCCACCACCTCTCTGGGCAACCCCTTCCAGTGTTCACCACCCTCAGCGTAAAGAATTTCCTCCTTACATCCAGCCTAAACCTCCCATTTCAGTGTAAAACCATCACCCCTTGTCCTGTCCCTGCTCTCCCTGCTGAAAAGATTCTCCCCACCTTTCCTCAGGCCCGTTTAAGCACTGACAGGCTGCAGTCAGGGGTCCCCGCAGCCTTCTCTGCTCCAGGTGAACCACCCCAACTCCCTCAGCCTGTCAGTACCATACCATGAAAGGCCATGCTCAAGGCCATAACACTATGGGGGTAGGTTTTTTCAAAAGTGCTGGGACTCTGGCTGGGCATCAGTCGGCTGGTGGGAAGTGGTGAGTGATTGGCTTTTCATCACTTGGTGGGGGGTTTTCCCCCTTTACTTATTCAACTGTCCTTATACCAACCCACAAGTTTTCTTGCTTTTGCCCTTCCCCAATTCTTCTGGAGGGCAGGGGATGAGTGAGCAACTGGGTGGGGGCTTAATCACTGGCCAGGGTCAACCCACTACACACACACGACACTCCTTCGGAAGCCTTCCAAGAAACATAGAACCATAGAATCCCTTGTCTGGAAAGATCATCGAGTCCATCTGTGCCTGACCACCACTAACCCATGTCCCTCAGCACCACATCTACACCTCTTTTAAATCCCCCCAGGGATGGTGACTCCAACACCTCCCTGGGCAGCCTGTGCCAGGCCCTGACAGCCCTTTTGGGGAAAAAATGTTCCATGATATCCCACTTAAACCTCCCTGGTGCAACATGAGGCCATTTCCTCCTCAAGGCCGTTCCCTCTCGTCCTGTCACTGTTCCTGGGGAGCAGAGACCGACCCCCCTGGCTCCAGCCTCCCCAGGGAGCTGCAGCAAGCGAGAAGGTCTCCCCTCAGCCTCCTCTTCTCCAGGCTGAACACCCCCAGCTCCCTCAGACTCTCCTCACAGCACTTGTTCTCCAGACCCTTCCCCAGGTTCATTGCCTGTCTTCCAGCACCTCCATGTCTTTCTTGTAGTGAGAGGCCCAAAAATTTAATAGCTGTATTTCCAGATGAGAGATCCCTTTGTACTACTAAATAAATCATTTTCTTCCCCAAAAAGGGGGAAAAAAACAAACCGGGAGGCAGAAACATGGAGCAGAGTTAAGCTCATCGGGAAGCAAAGCCCTCGCCTCCCCTTTCCCCTCCCCCAGCCCCAGGAGCCGGAGGGGCCTTTCGGGACGGCCCCGGTTCATCACCACGGACAGCGCCCGCCCCCGCGGCCGGCCCTGCCCAGCGCCCGAAGGACGAGGAGCCACCGGAGCTCGGGGGGGTACAGAGGTGCTGGGGGGGCTGGAGCCTCTCTGCTCTGGGAAAGGCTGAGGGGCTGGGGCTGGCCAACCTGGGGAAGAGAAGGCTGAGAGGGGACCTCATCAGGGCTCATCACAAAGGCGGGTGTCAAGAGGATGGGGCCAGACTCTTTTCCGTGGTGCCCAGCGACAGGACAAGGGGCAACGGGCACAAGCTGGAACACGGGAAGTTCCGTCTGAACAGGAGGAAACACGTCTTTGCTGTGAGGGTGCCCGAGCCCTGGCACAGGCTGCCCAGAGAGGTGTGGGGTCTCCTGCTCTGGGGATGTTCAAACCCGCCTGGACGCGTCCTGTGCAACCTGCTCTGGGTGACCCTGCTCTGGCAGGGGGTGGGCTGGGTGGTCTCCAGAGGTCCCTTCCCACCCCCACCATTCTGTGATTCAGGCCCTCAGCCATCCCCACTGCAAGTTTATTGACTTCCTACCTGCCCGGCTTTAAATACACCCAGAGCTGGGATTTCATCTGCCTCAAGATGAGTGAACCCCACTCACTGAACTACTTCAGAGACTTCTCCTAACAGCACGATACAAACTATTGCCTTTAAATTCTTCCCTCCTTAATGTTTTCCTTACAGTTTTCCTTTTACCTTTCATTTCTAATTGAAATTCAATTCTAATTTCTAATTCCACTTGACTCCGACGTTGCAAACCCGGCAAGTACCAACACATTTCACATTGTCACCTGGTTTTGCAAGAACTCCCTCCACAGCAAGTGAGGGACTTTCAGAGTGAGATGGAACAAAAACTACTAATGGACCAGACTTTTATTTTTTAATGGGTAAATATCAATATAAATCTATTGAAATCAATGTCTCTTTTCAAAAAACATGCTCTTCCCACTCATTTTTCTTTCATTTAACTTCTGTTGTATTTCCATGATGATGTAAGAGTAAATATCTCACCTAGTTGGCTTCAGTGTGGTGTGAGGGCTCTGGGTCATACCCTACGGTTTGGTCCCTGTGAAATAAGGGGTGATCACCTCGGTCTGCTTTGGAAGGGCAGCAGAGATGAAGAGAAAATTGAACAAAACCACTGCAGGTCTGCTTTGGAAGGGCAGCAGAGATGAAGAAGAGAAAATTGAACAAAACCACTGCGGGGAGAAAGGCAAACCACGAGCACAGAACCACTTGGGCAACCCACACTATTTTAAACTTCAGAAATTTGTTCTTCATCCTCTTCTCTAGCTGGTTGTAGACTTCAGGGCAACAAATACTATCCAATTCAGCTACAGGTTGTAGCTGAACAGATCATTCTTCTGATGTAACAGCAGGAAGCCAGAAAGCATCCAGCGTGACAGATAAAACTTGCCAAAAGGTCCGACGCGAGACTGCATCACAAGAAATGAGGAACACATCTAAAAGCTCAGCACCTCGTGACCTACACTCCAAGTTGGTATCTCCAAACTGCTTTTCCTGAAACCATGGGTACAGGACTCTCCCGCATTTTAAGCGCCACAAATCCAAGATGTCCCACTGCACGTACCATCCTCTAGCAGAGGGAGGAAAAAAGAACCAACGCTATCAGCGAGGTTACACTTCGCGGTTAACTAGAACAGACGGCCGCTCTGAGGAAGCAGCAGCACAGAGGGAGACAAAAAGAAAGGAACACATCAAGGAATTAAAACTGCATTTAAAAAATCCTGTCCCAATGGAATCCTTTTCAACACAAAGCGTGTATCTGCCACCAAGACACATTTCCCACAGAAGAGGCCAAATATCTCATGTGCTGTGCGGCAATTCATCTTCCTTTAAATGAAGGACAGATACCAGACTGCCCTCCCAAGTAAGCACAGAACCACAACCCTTGAGCTGGAAGACAGAAGACACGAGCTGTTCGGTTCTCATACAATACTCTGCTGAGTCTGCTAACGAGAACGGGGACAACAGTGCAAAATAACCCAATATGGAAACACACCCCGTGTTCTACCGCCTATTCTGCATCTTTATGACACTGCACGGCCACATGAAAGACTGAGCAAGGTCTGAGACACTACCGATCACCCCCAAAGTGTCCAGTCTCCTGGATTTGAAGTTATACAGTTACCTCTTCATCCTCATCCTCATCTTCCACATCCAGGATACCCGAATCTTGCTCAGACATGGGGCTAGTGTTTTTTACCTCCAGATCTGAGCTTGCGCAGACTTCTTTCTTGGACTTCTTCCCCCCGCTTATCCTGGGATGTTGTGAGACAATATTATCCAGGTTTCTTTGCTGCTGTGCCTAGAAAAAAAAAAAAAAAAAAAAAAAAAAAAAGCAGATTTCACCTTTTGCAATAGCATCCTCAGATTTTTTTTTTTCCCAGTCAAAAGATGCAGTCATGAAACATGACAAATGAGAGAAAATAAAACACACGCTTAATGGAACTTAGAAATGTTATGTTTTTCCTAAACCAGTTATTCCAAAGAAACAGAAGATTCATTTCAAAACCATTCCAGGGATTATGCAACAATACAAACAATATTCTGACTCTTCACAAATCAAAATGCCAAACCCATCATACTGCCATATTGATCTATTTACAGCACAGATGCAGAAATATTAGCCCATAGGCCATGTGGTGACTGTCACAGGCTAAATTAAAGGACGTACTTAACTGTTGGATTTGTTCCTCTTTTCAACCCATGTCAGTACAAAACATTCCACATCTGGACCCCAGAGGTTCCTGAAAGCATTTTTGTGGTACCCCAGGAGAGCTTAATTGTACACTGTCGATGTACAGAATGAGCTGTAAAAGGTAGTGAACAAAAATTCATTCGCTGGGAGAAGCACCACGATTCAGGGAGCAAAATGCCTGGACTCGGTGGAGCTCCCTCAAACTGCTGTTGATACCTGCTCCCAGGGCTTTGGAGTCCGTTTGCAGCAGAGGTCAATGCACGTGCTCTGCTGCAAAAACTCACTTGGTTTCCTCATTGTTACCGAGCACAATATTTGACAGAAAAAATGGTTTAGCCCCAATTGTTCAAGAGAGTTGACCAAGAACTTCAAACTGAAGAGGAAGGGGAAGGTGAGGAAATGGCAGAGACACACTGCTCTCATCACTAATGCCAAATCATGGCCAAAACAAGGGGGGAAAGGCCAAGCCAATGGATGCAGTGATTCTGCACACGCAGGCTTATGCTCTGGTGTAACTAGAAACTAAACACTCTGAAAACCTGACATTTATATGGAGATATAGACATTTACATACAGATTTATAAGAATCCTCCCATATTTTTCTATAATTTTTTTTTATACATAAGAATAAAGGTGTATGAAGATCATCCAGATGTCTTTCTGAACATGTTACTTTAGATGGTAGGGTTTTTTAAAAAAATAATTAGCTTTATACACATTTCAGTTACTCTATAAACTCTATTTCTAGCAATTACCTGTGCAATTCAAATCAAACCTGCCTCTGAGTATTTGTTTGCTCCCTACAACAGGAGACAAACGAGGTGGCAAGAGGGACCATCCCCGGCCCCACACTAACGTGACAGCCTGGCTTTAGAAGGAAGAAGGATACTAGAAATTGCAGATACAGTTGCCAGTGAAACCAGCTGTGCTAGGAAAACAATGGAGAATGAAAACAAGTGGAATATATTAAAGAAAAACTAATTACTTTTGCTACCTGAACAGCATAAGTTAGAAAGCTCTATCTAGAGCGCAAACCTTTTAAACATTTAAAAGTATTAATATCACAGAAAAATAATTTATAAACAAGTTTTCTTTTGACAGCCTCTCAGCTCAACTCCCTTCTGAATCTCTCCTTGGGAAGAAAGACTCCATCAGAGACCGACCACTTGTGTAGTTTCTAGATCTGAAGAATATTAAAACCCAAGCACAGCACGGATATCCCAACCCTTGCAAAATCCACCAGGCTCTACCGCGGCGTAAGGCGAAGTGCCTTTTCTACCATGCACATCCGATCAGCTTCGTCTTAATTAATGAACATGGCAATTGATAATAAAATTAAATATATACAGCTGGCACACTGGACATGGTTGCACCAGGAGCTGGTGCTAAAGCTTACGCTATGAGCGGCCCTGTGCTATGCCATAGCACAATCTTGACCTCTAGTGGTTGGAAAGCAGTAGTAGCCTTGACGTTTACTACAAGTGCTCCTACAAGAGACGTAATGGCTGAGCAAGGGGACTACCAACCAAGCTTATTAAAAAGGTCTCTTAAGGGACGAGTCTCAGAAAAGAGGATTTTTGCAACAAAGCCACAGGAAAAGGTCTGTGTAAACACTGCTGAAGACAAATTTTTCTAGCAACATCAATATTTGAAGCAATTGGGGGGAAAAGTGGTATTTTTTGCATTAGAAATCTCGAACTTCAGAGGCACAACTCTATAGAAAGACATTGCAACACCATATAAAGAGAATTAGTACTTCAAAAAGGGGAACGAGCGTTTGGTCCTTCTGAAGCCCACACAACAAAGAGATTCGAGCCTCGATTCTACTCTCAGATACGCCCATTTATGACATAAGTTACTCAACTGAAGTGTAATGAAGTTATAACACTGAATCCACTGTAAATTACACCAAAAGCAAGCCCAGTGTACTCATTAAAATCTCTCAAATTTATGTAATCTTTTTTTCCTCTAGAAACGGAGGAAATCAAAGAATGGGAAAATGCAAACTTTTGGATAAAACACTGTGCTTGACACAGATCGTTAAACAGGGCGTAGCAAGATCAGAGCAGAAAAAGTGGTCATGGGAAAGCAAAAATCTGGGCTAACAAGCTGAAGGATGCTGCCGCCAGCTCTGAACTTCACTGCCGAAGCCCTAAGCATGCAAGATTCAGCATTTTAGGCTGGACACAGAGTTAGTCTTAGCAGAGGACCTTGTTCTCAGAAGACGCATTGTCTTGCTCCCCCATCTCTTTTCAAACTAGAGGTATTAACGTCATCCTTCAGCGATGCTCACAAGAGAAGCACAGTAGTACGTAGCATCTACTGGCCAGGTGTCAAGACTGCTAAGATCCAAATCAAATATTGACAAGACCTGATAATTAATGGTATTGATAAAACCCCAAAGTCAAGAAAGTCTGTCCTTCTAGATAAAGCCATCACTCTAGGTTGAGGAGTTCAACATCCAAATTGAAACACCACATTTTTCATTTTGCATACTTTAAATGCAAATAAACTGAAGTTTATCAAGAGGAAAATTTTGACCAGAATTAGAAGTCCAGAAACCTACTATGAAAAAAGAAAAAAAAAAAAAGGGGGGGGGGCGGGGGGTGAGAGGGGGAGGTATGTCTCATCCCGCCAGAGAGATGTTCCTATCCCAGAGATGTTTTCATCCCACCAATTTTTATCTTTAGGAATTGGGGAGGGGGGAGGAGGGGGGGGAAGTTCTAAATGAGAAGAGATTTTCCAGGGATTTCTACCTTAAAGACCGACAAATGGCCCCAAAGTAACCAAGTCGATGCTTGCGCCCTTCCAGCACAATGGTGCATGTCAGAGCACGTAAGCCCCATCCCGCACAGCCACCGCTCCATCCTACGATGGGCACAACCCATCAATAGCCATCTGGAATCCCGAGGAGTCGGCAGGATACAAGCAGAACCCATAACCTAGGTGTTACGCTGGAACGACACAACGTATGCGCCAGAAATAATAGCAATCACTTTTCCATTAACAGGAGGGCATTTCCCCCACCCCCACTCTTGGCAGGAAACAATCTGGACTGAAGTGACCTATAAGTGAGAAATATCAAATTTTCTTTAACTTTGGCAGGCTTGGGTGAAGTCACCGAGGTTTCAGTTTCACCTTGAGAGAAAGAGAAAGCTGGGGAGAGGCCCAGAGGAAGCAACTAAGGAGAAATTTGGACTTAATCGCCAAGGAACTCCCCGTTCCTACCCCCATCTCGTTACCCGCACCTTCCCGGGCTGGGGGTGCAGCAGAGCAACTCTGCAATATATTTGACGTCGCACATAAAGGATGAAAAATGACCTGCAGAGCAGGCACATTTGGATTTTAATGTTCTGTTTCACATAAAGGCATCTGTAGGGAGCCCAATGAAGAGGCACACTTTAGAAACCACATCAAAGCGCAGGCGACACTCCAGCGTGCCCTCTGAAAATGGAGGGACCTGGGGCTACGGGGGAGGCAAAAAGCCCTCAAGGGACAAAAATCAAATAAATAATCCCCTTACCTTTTGGTGTGGTTTACATGAAAGCAAGTGCATTTTTGTATTATTCTGTAAAATTGTGTCTATTATAGAAGACTATCAATCTCTCGACTCGCTGATTAATGTGATGATAAAAAAAAAAAAAGGTAAGAAACCAAACGTCTGTTCGTAGCTAATGTTACATTTAGCAATAACACACAAAGCGTTCGCTTCACGTAGCTGAAACTCCCTCCAAGCACAGCTCCTTTCTTCGTCCACGTGATCGGCACAGCAGCCTCCTTGCAGAGCAGGAACAACCTACGCCGCTCTGACACGGCAGAAATCCCAGTCCCCGGACAGCAATGCTATTTCCAGGCTGGTCGAGAGAAGAAGCAAAGGCGGCTTTCCACCTCCAGGTTCAAGTTTAGGTCAGTGACCTACATTTGCTGTCATAACCAGACTGAGGTTGGCCATCAGAAGGTCTAGGAGACCTTCATCGCCACAGCTGAGAAGTTAGTAGGTTTTGTTGGCTGAATGCAACCAGAAGAATCGATCTCTTTTGCTGTTGTTCCTTGAGATACAGAGAATCAAGGGAACAAGGGAAAAAAACACTTCTACCTTTATTAGATGTTTTATTTCCCAGCCATGCGTTTCTTTTATGTTACCTGTATGCCACTCCACCAAGTGCTCAGTCTTGCAGGATGTGGCTTTGGGAGCTGCCACTTCAAGCCTGTTGTCCAAGAGTCCTTAATACAAGTCCTCAACACGAGTCCCTCCTGAAATGGCTGCCTCAAGCTTTGGAGCAGTGACTCTACCTTTGCCACCCATCGCAACTCAACTGAGCCCACCCAACCGACCACATGCGCAGACCCAACGTTCTGCATGAGAAATTAAACGCGTTGGCTTAAAAAAAACTAGTGACAAGTAGTAGTTGAATTTTTCAAAGTAACTCAACTGCTTGTGATCAAGTGAACACGGCCCCAGACCTGCAACCTCAACCCACGTAGCTAAGCTGGGGAATGACAGGGAGTAGCAGAGCAGGTCATGGACTCCTCCAGGCTCTCCCTACAGAATCCATACCCACCATAAGGGAAGGTGGTTATACCACCTACACGAGGAACGAGCTCCTTTAAAACTCAAATAGCTTTTTATAGGGTTTTTATAACTTCACCTTGTTTTCTGCATTGGTTTGCCAACGCGTGAGCGTGTCTTACCTCCCATCACCTCCACCCACCAATGAACTGACTATTTACTTTTTAGAAGAATATAATTAGCTCTTTCCTGATGAGACAGTAGATAAAGCACAGCAAAAAAAGGAGGTTTTATGATCTAAAGGGAATGAAGTACCGCTGTGGTTAGCTTCAGTGGTTTTGATTAGTTACTGCACATTTGCTGCTGTGATTGTTTTATAGACCCCTCTAATGGGCTGAGACACAGAACTTTAAAATATCGTTTCCCAATATCCCTAAGAATGGGATACATATTCCTTAAACAATACTACAAAAAAAAGCAGACTGGCTACAGGGGAAGAAAAAAAGAAAGTTAATAAAAAATGACAGTCGGGCTGGCTCCCTGCCAAAGACCCATTCGAAAGTTATAAAATCCCTCTCCGATCAGATAAAAGCACGGATTATTATTGCAAGGTGTAAACTCAACACACTGACACAGCTTCTGGTTTGAGTTTTAACAAAAAGCCCGTCGCTTGTCAAGATGATAAGAGTTTTTGCCTATCTGCTTTCTCGGTGTTAACTGGTTATCAGAGAAAACAATTTGTCGGAGGTTTGTCTGACAAAGTTCACCATCAGCACAGGAAACAAGGCCCAAGAATGTGATTTTTTTTAAAACTCGATTCCTGGTCATTAAAAAAAAAAAAAAAAAAAAAAAAAAAAAAGTTTAGAAATGCAGCATTCAACAAGTTTGCTTTCCCCAACACCCTGCACAGACTTTGCTTCAACCTCCCACTTGTTCCCTAAAAAAAGACTCTTCCACCTCAGCCCACCAGGTGCTAAAATTCAGCTCATGATACTGATATTCCCAAATATCAATTTTGCTCAAATATAAATTTTTGGCATCAAGTGTGCAATGGGGAGCAGGCATTTCTGCCTTCACGTTTGCTTTCACTCAGTGATTTATCCTCGTCCCCACACTCCTGCTCCCTCTCCTTACCCGCAAGACGAGGCCAGCGTTATTTATATCCTCAGAGTTCATTGTAAAGAGTAACTTGGTTAATTCAGCATTTTATACAAAACCTATTAAACCTCAACTGTTCTTTGGGGAAGCTCCTGCAGCACAGTACTTGGAGAAAGGAATGATCAAGACTCTCCTTTCCTAGGAGCTGTAAGAAGTACTTTATCACATTAGCACTGATAAAAGGACTTAGGCAACCAAGTCCTCCAGGTCAGCTGTACAATAAAAGACCAAAAGCCATTTTTTAAGAAGTCCTTTATTGAGCAAAGTGTTGATTTACGTTCCTGTGTGATCTAGCCCCCAGAAGAAGGTATCTGCAGGCAGGCATCAAAAGTAGCTCAGTTATGCGATTACAAAGTTTATTTATCACATTTACATGGAGTGGAGAAGCTGAAAATTAGATAAGCGGACTAAAAGCCGTAGGAGGACGGCTGTTCTACAAAGTATTTCAAACACATTAAAGACCGTGGCCCTGACAACTCCACAGCTCAGGTCTCTGTTTAAGCAGTCCCAAGCACTTCGTGAGCCGGGCTGAGATAAATAGTTTACTGCTCATTGTTAAGCAACTGGATGCATATTCTTTGATTAACTTTTACCAACAATTTAAAATTCCTTTTTAAATGCTGAGTGCTTTCATACAAAATCCCCTGCTATATGCAACACTATAAACCACGCTCTGATGTTGGGGGGTTTTTAATGCTGCCTTTTCATATAACATTGAAGAGGCATCTCTCTCCCTGACGAGACTTAATTATGACTCAAAGCACAAGTGGAAACTCCCACACTTTGGTTTAACCTCTCGTTAGCTTAATTGCAACCAAACCCCACCGAGTAAGAGAGGGAGCAGCGAGGTATTCGCAGCCAAAACTAGTACAAGCAAGAGGGTCCAACTCTCACCCTCCCCATCCCAGAATGACTCAGGTGCACACAACCGTGCAGGACCAAGCCTCACTCAGCTTTCAGTACTCTCTCAGACACCAGGGACTAATTATTTTCTAAGCGAGGGTTTGTTTCAACATGTTCTCTGACAATCAGGGCATGACGGAGGTAATAGGGGTTTTTTCACGGAAACTATCAAAAATGAAAAATCCAGGCAAAAGGCTTGCTTTCCAAGAGACTAACGTCAGAAGAAATGGGAATGGAGATGGATGAGGGAGAGAAGAAGTCAAAGACTTTGACCAAAGTCAAAGCCTGAGACTGTCCCTTAAGGACACGCTACGACCTACTCTCGCTTGGGGGCTTGGTGCTTCCATTAACGACAACCACAGCGGAACACTGGAGCTTGCAGCAAGCAGCCAATGCAGCACCAAGGCAACGTCTTCCTGCATCTAAAAGCACTCAAGGAGGTCTCCAGCCCCCAGCACCACCACCCCCAACACGGGAATATTCCCAGCTCAATAACCGAAGCCTGCAGGCAGCTCCAGCAGCAAGTGATGGCACGTCAACCCTCACCTCTCTTTAAAATGACTTGGGCAACTCTCCAGTTGTTGTCCTACACCTCTGATCTTGCCCAAGAAAGCTGCAACTATCACACCTATGGCAATTTAGAGTAAAAAGAAGTCATGGATTAGATCTCACAAAAGGCTGAAGGCGTGTGGGGCTGTAAAGCTTTTCAGGGTTTGATTTGTGCGTAGTTCTGGAAAAAAAAAAATAGAGCATGCTGACGACTGCTGCTTCAGCTTGGAGATACCACTGCCCGAGGTCTGCCTCGCTCAGGGCCCTCACGCACTCTCATCAACCACAGTAAGGAAACCAAAAAGGTTTGCATGAGCTGACTGAACGTTTCTCAGGGATTTTACTCTCATTTTTCTTTCCCACTGTCTAGGGGACACAGGGTATTTGAAGTACTGGTATGCTAAGAAACACGCTGCCTAATATCTCCATTTTACATGTCAAGAATTGCAACAGAGAAAGGGTTGCTCACGCCACCACAATAGCAAACAAGGATTATAGCTCATCAGTACTTGGGTCTTTCCTCCACGCTTATTTACCTTGAGCACATAGACCCTCAAAAAGTCATATGGTGAAAAGAACATTAACCCTTGTAGCCTGGCCTCAGAATAAACCCTTTTCTTCCATTCTCTGTGGGAGTTCCCAAACTGCTGTTTCACACACCTTCTCTCTGGGCCTTGTCAACCATTTTGGAGATAAGTTTCCTTTCAAGATTCGGCTTTTGTTTCCATTTATCAGTCTGGCTTGGGTTTTTTCAAGATTCTGAGAGACCGGCAACATTCAAAGCACCTATCTTAGATAGTCTTGATTACCCTGGAACACACAGAGACTCATCTAAACACAAGGATAAAGCCCTGACTGGTGAGCCCTGGACAAAACATTTTTTTGGCTTTTCCGCAAGGCAGCTTGTAAGTCTCTTAAATCAGATCTGGGAATATCTGCACAGCAGATACCCTTAGGATCTAACTCGCAGTCCAGATCTCCAGTCAGAAACGATCCTCAACTGTACTTGAGATAATCTGAGACAAATTCCACCGCTGATCCTCAACTGCATCAAAGCAGTGGGCAGCCTTCCACCAATGCAAGCAAGGGCATGGATCTTTTCTTCCAACCTTCTTCAATGAGACAGAATCCACACTAATATGCTGTCGGCAACAGCTCAAAGTAATGTCATCCGAGACATCGGCACCAATGACTCATCTCTTCTGAGGTGCACCCAAAGGCACTTTCTCAGAGTCTTGTGGACGCTGAACTCTGTGCCCTGACGATGCAGCGGATCACACCAGGATGAGATCTGGGTGAGACGGAGCAGAAGCATTAAGGACAGCAAAGGATCGCAATGGTCCAAATCAGCCTCACGAGACACTCTCCATCACTGGAGACCTAAGAACATGTTCAATGACTGCACGCTCGAGATGGCCTCTGTAATGTCAGTCATGTCTGGGAAGAACCTGTTGGACTAAAGGATGACTTGAGAGCTTTACTACCTGTTCTCTGTGGTAGAGAAATGTCCAGTGGTAGGCTACAGGTGCTCACCCAAACTGCTGTCTACTTGAGAGTGGGTGGTGTTCCTAGGACAACTTCAGAGCTATGTACCAGCGTAACAAAAAGATAAGCAGTAACACAAGGCAAGGATCATAGCAGTTAAAGACTGGACCCTAAAATCTAAAGAAACCTCTGCTACCTAATTCATATCTCTTGGGGAACACAGACAGCAGCAGCACCTCCACCTCCAGAAGATTTTTTTTTTTAAAAAAAAAAAAAAAAGTGTGAGAGAGAGAGAGATCCTTCTTGGAACAAAGAATATTTCATTCTGTTTAGGAATAACCCCTATGGTTTTTTTGATGAGAAACCCACAAAGCAGATGCCAAAGGGGCTGAGCCACAAAGACTAGCTTTTCTTGTTAAGAACTAAATGGCTTTTTCAAGAATAATCATCTTCTTCATGATCCATGAGCTTTAGGGTAGTAGTAGAAGAAAGCAGATCATTATTTTGTTATTTCTGGTTTTAATTAATCAGACAATTAAATAGCCACTGCTTCTCCAAGCATGTTGACTTATACGGGGTATTTAATCCCCATATGAAAAGTTTCACTGAAAATGACTTTACAGTCAAGCTTAAATTTCATTTGGCTTCCTTCGTTCCACACAGATTCCTCCAACACGGTGGAATATTCTGTTGATGATTAGGTTTTTTCTAAGCGGTTGTTCACTAAGGATAAGACTACTGGGCACAAAGCTGGAGGTTTTAGAGAAGAGATTACAGGAGAAAAGAATGGAATTACACATTCATCACACAGTATTACTCTCTAAAAGCCACTCTCCAAACTCAAATGATATTTCGTGGTCTTTTTTAACATAAAAATGAATTTAGTCAACATATTACATAATTCTTCTCTACCACAGTACATTCCCAAGATTTTTCTCCCTACATCAATAATTAGTATTTTGCTTGTATAACAATTTTTAGCACTGAAACTAGAAAGACTGTAAATACACATAGATAAATCAAAACCTGATCTCATCTTGCTTCTGTAAGTTGACATAATGTTTATCCTGTAAAGCATCAGAAGTTATTACTGAATTAAAAATATGCATTTAAATTAAATATATATTCAGAGTCTTCAGACTTTCAGAATTCACAACCAGAAAAACCAGGCAAGGCCATAAATCTGCTATTTACTGGACACTATCTGCCCTCTAAAGGCTAATGGGGAAATTGCGGTGAATTTTTCAGTCAGAAATAAAAGACCTGAAAGTGTTCTACATTCTCTTATTTTCCTTTTCTTTACCTCCCAGCCCTCTCCCCCACAACCTCCCTACCGTTCAACCACTCAAGTGAATCCCAGACTCAACTTGACCAATGCCTACTTGAGCTTAACCCACACAGTGACGATCCTGGCCTCATTAAACTCAAAAAAAAAAAAAAACCCACAACCCTCTACCATTGCCCTCATGGAGCCAGGATCTCACCCCTATAGGTAGTTTTCTTCAGCTGGAGATGAGTATCAGGCATAATTAATATTTAATCAGACACCAGGCTGAATCCCATCTATTTTACAGTTTGATATAATTTTGCCAGTCAGCGGCCAGGACAATGGCACTGGTGTCGCAGCATGACCCTACCATTTGCTAACAATATAGAATCATAGATTCAGAGAATTGTCAAGGTTGGAAAAGACCCTTAAGATCATCAAGTCCAACCGTTAACCCATCACTGCCAAGTCCATCTATACCATGCCCTCAAGCACCGCATCTCTCCGTTCTTTCACATTTGGCCCAACCATTCAAATAAATCCTGCAAATGAGTCTTACGACTGCTGCTTCAGCTTGGAGATACCACTGCCCCAGGTCTGACACGCTACAGGGCCCTCACACACTCCCAGCAACCACAGTAAGGCAAACAAAAAAGTTTGCATGAGCCAATTCCAGTATCTCGGTGGTTTTACTCTAATTTTCGCTTCCCACTGTCTAAGGGGGTACAAGGTATTTGAAGCTATTGATATTCTAAGAAACACGCTGCCTAATATCCTCATCTTTCAGGTCAAGAATTGCCTCAATATCGATCACATTTCCATTTTCAACAAGAAGACAGGCGCAGCGGGAAGACGGGAGGCTGTTACAGCAGGCCTTCCACTCCTCGTTTCATAAGATATAACATATGTAGCCATTGCAATCCCCAGAGCCATCAGCTCTTCCAGACTGACCAGCCTCAGTAACATCTCTTGTGGCACAACAGTTTTGGACTGAAGCCTGTTCTTCTCAATCAAAACGTGCTCATTCTCGACTTCCCGACTAAAAAGCGAGAGATGGAAAAGCTCAGCACTACCATTCTCTAGATCTGAATATGCATCTTTTGTTCCAATTATGTATTATTTCATACACCCTGCTTATAAATTCAGAAAGCATAATCTCACATAAAGCATGTACTCAAATTAAATGCATATTTCATAGAATAAATCTTTTAATATTGCACACTGTGCCTTTACACTCCCATTACTCACTACCAGTACAGCACGGAGCAGAACCAGGGCCGTGATAGGACTGCAGCTGCCCAGAAGTGATCACTTGAACATTGATACAGAAATTTGCCATAACAAAATACGTTGCTAGTTTGGAAACCTGGGATCTCACTTTGTGTGCAATTATTATAGAGCAGTCATAGGATCAAGGAATCCCTGGGTTGGAAAGGGCCTTTAAGACAGTCATATCACTTTTGTAAGGTCAGGATGGGCTTTTTAGATCTAGACATCTTCAAAGATTTGTGCTTACTTCTCCTTCTGAATGCTAAATGGGAGATGGGGTGATAATATCTTAAATTGACATTCATGGCATTCACAAGTGTTACATCCTTTCCAAACAGGTTGCTTTCATTAGGGTATCTTAATAAGGATTAGAATAATCCACTACTCTGGATTGAAATTCTTGGTGACAGTACCTGCCAAAGAAGATGGGATGTATGACATCAGCCCATCTTGCCTGCCGACACAGCGCTGGAAAAGAATTTTCTGTTGAATTTGAGCTGAATTCACTGAAGTCGTCAGTGGGGTTTATAAATCAGTGGTACTCTTCGGTGACAAAGTTCCTTCGCAGCAGTGTGTGGTACACAAGAGAGGAGCCCAACCTGGAGGCATTTTTTCAAAGCCCTAATTCTGCTTCTTCCCCCTCAAATACATTTTTTAAAGAATAATCCAGAAGAAAAAGAAAACGCCCAGTTTCCGGGGCATCATTTCTTGTCCTCATAAAACACTTTATGATGGTTTAGGCTTAAAGACTAGAATTTCAAACCACTTCACCATTGCCACACTTTCAACAGCACGGAAGTAACAGCAAAAAAATTACAATGAGAAAAAAGAAGAGTGGGAGGGCAGCACACATTTAAACTATCTGGAACAGGAAACTACCATCTCTGCACAAACATGCCTTCCCTCAAACGCCAATTTGTGAACTTCCACAAAGATCATCTGCACTTTAACGCTTCTTCGACCGTTACAGTGAACTACGCCGTTGAATTTAAATCATGCTTCCCTAACAAAACGTTTTCAAGAAAAAAAATAATATGGCAAAGGTTATCTAATGTAACATACCCTGCCACTAATAACTCGGCATTTAGGTTTCATCCAAAGACACCAATGGGTCCCCCAGTAGGAACATGCTGTCACTATTTTATGGATGTGGTAAAGAAATCCTTGCTCAAATAAAACCCCCCAAAACATTCAAAGTGACAAAAATCCCATTGACAGTGACGGGATTTGCAGGATTGAAATGCTGAGTTTTCCAGGGTGCCAGAATTAGCAGAGCCAGAGCCAGCACTGCTACCTACCAGCTCACCGGCCCTTCTTCTGGCCACCAGGTAAGGCATCCTGCCCACACTGCCAGGCCCTGCTTGCCTACATTAAAATTTGCAGACTTCAAAATTACAATCACATTTTTAAAAGACCAAAATAAACAGCAGCTTGTACAAAAAAAGGGCAATTAGAAAGTTAGCATTCCTCCAACTTCTTGTTAGTAAAAGTTTTATAACCCTCCAACATGTGGCACTCCGGCATAAAACCTGGCAGAAGGAAAAATGCCCTCGTCTACCTTTCATAAATATAGCAACATTTCAGCGTTGGCAAAGATGGCCTGGTTCCTATTACCAGCTTTTTTCCATTTTAAATTTACTAGTTAATTTTATAGAAACAAATAAAGAGACCTGCATATTATAAATCTATTAAGGATAAAAAACATAACTCTGAAAAAAAACACAAGAAAAATCTCACACCTTCCCTCCAGCCCTTTCCAATTTTAATTTATATACCCTTTAAAAGAAAAAAGCGCCTCTCAATTGAGCTGGGAGGTCTTCTCTTAGTCCCCAGCAACTGGCACACGTGTGGCATCGTTGTTCATACCTTGGCAATATGCAGCTTAATTGACCCATCACTCTTTCACAGGTAACTAACTCCACCTGCTATTGATAAAAAGGAGGGGGAAAATGTTTTTAGAGTATATTTTCATCTAGCCCCAATATGACGTTGGTAAGAGAAGCTGAAGGACAAAATTCAATAGGGTTTCAACTGTTAGGTCTCCATCTGGAGTTAATGAGGTTGCACCTGCTTTTCACAAGGTGTGAACGTGACCCCCCAAAGTGCTCAAGCGAGTCACTGGTGCTGCCTCGAACCAAGCTAACAGTAGGGAGAGATCTCCACGAGGGACAAGGTTAGGAAAAAAAATGTAACTTTGTATCACAAGGAACACATTAGATTAAGAAAAAAGTCATCAGAAGTCAACACAACCACTCTTGTTTTCCTCCAGCATCAGTGAAATTCTATGCTAGTGAAAACCCAACTGCATTCGTTGACCAGCAGCTCCAACAGCAAGAGGGAAGGGTCAACATGCGCCAGAGCAGCTGGGCAAGCAGGTTCAGCCGTGCTTCAGCCTGTGGCTGACTTGGACATTGCTCTCCTTTGGGGACTCACGGCCTCAGAAGTTCCTGGGAAACATTCCTCACCACAGGCCCAATCTGGTCTGCACATGGGACTGAGTAACTCCACGGGACTGGTCAGGGCAGCAGAGGAGGACAACATGGCCATCGGGATATTCACAGGAACATCTTCAACAACAACAGTTTGCATGGGGCAGAAGCGTGTCATCAATTCCAGCACTGGGGCACGGATCAAATGGGAAAAAAGGAAGGAAAAAAACCCCAAACACCCGAAGTATTGCCAGCATATGTTTCTCTTTCAAAACACTCCATGGACCATGAGTTTTCAGTGTGGCTGGGATGTCTAAACCTACAACTTATTTCCAGCTCATCAGATTTGCCCTTTCTTGTGACTTTTCTTCACTGACCTAGGATTTACACTTATTTTTACGGGACAGGATAGGTATATGCGTTCATGTCCTAATATCTGAGCTACAAAAACATCTTTCAAAACCAGTAACCAACCACTAAGCTACTGCTTAGAGCTTTGGGCAAAGGGAAGTGAGGAACCTCTAAGCTCAACTGAATTTTCACATCATGACTAGTCTCCTAAATTTCATTTCCTAATGGAAGAAAAGAGGAGAACACTTCTCTTAGCTCCTGGGTGTTGTTACAGAGATATTTGTTCCCTTAAGACAGGGCAGCCTGTCATTTTCATCTCAGAACCACACAACTGGATTTTTTTTAACAGAATCAGATGACAGCTGAGCAAGAAAAACGATGGGAGACAGAACTGCAGGCAACCACCCAAAAAACTAGAAAGAAACCTTTCTGCCTTGTTAGGCCTTCCTCACCCATGTGCTGCAGTGTGGGACATGTGTAGGGTGCCTGGAGCTCCTAGGCACAGATGTAAGGAAGAATCACACCTCAAAAACCCTCTTTTTCCCCTAGCACAGTGACTGGTAGAGTCTCAAGAGGGTTGCTGCAAATAATCAGAAAATCTTCAAGGACCTGGAACCTCCTCATCCTTCAAATAAATTCCAAACTGCCTTTTTTTCCCTTTCCAAGTAAAGTGGAAAAGAGAGATCCTCCCATCTCCCAAATTCTTAATAGTGGTGTTCTTGAAACGCTTTGTAGACACTTCAATAGAAATCAGTGAAGAAATATTAAATAGAATTTCATCTGAAAGCCGTGCAGGTCATTTAAGGGCCAGATCCACGACTGCATTCAAGTCTCATTCTGTTTGCCGGATAACTTCTCATTTGAGGTGATGGCCATCTCAGTGCATTAGAATTACATTAGAAACCTCAACAGCTTTGCCCGTCTTGCACCACAGAGTTTATACATACCGCCTCCCTACGTATTTTAACCACTTTGTGATCTAAATCACAGATTCTCTGCAGTCACAGAAGTAAAAGTAAAGTAAAATTTGGCCATCCTTCTACGATGCATCGCTACCAACCATCAGACTTAACAGCTAACACAGCTTGATTTTCAGCTCCCAAAGTAGGCTTGCAAGTCTGACACTAATGAAAAAAGTACATCTGAGCACAGTTGCAATGCGAGACGCTGAAAAACAGCAAAAATATGCTACTAATTTCTTGCTTAGTATAAGCACACTCCAAAGATTTGAGTTGACTTTGTAGAACTACTGTAATTAGTTATAAATGATTAAGTGAAAGACTCAGACTCCGTCCAAGTAACAGAGGATACAGGCACTGACTTCAGTTACGGCTCTGCTAATTGAAGTACTGCTCAACCCAAAGTTAACTTAGCGTGCAGCTAGTAAAATGTCTGATTCTTTTCCTTTTTCCAGTGATGTTTTAAAAAACACATCATAAAAGTTAGCATCATGCTACAGAAATATGCCCAGAAAGACTGGGGCTATTTCTCTGCTGATTTTTTATTTTTTTTCCTTAAATTGAAACATACACCTTGGGTAGCCTTCTGCATACACTTATTTAAGAAGTCACGTTACATATGAAATATGAGCTTTCCAAGTTCACCTTGGAAACCAGGCTTGGGTTCTCATCTTGCCTCCAGGAAAGAGAGAGAAAGGAATGGTAAAGGGATGGTCCATTTAATCATTGGGAGAGTGGAGAAAGATGAAGGAAAGAGTAACTCATGTAATTCTGTAGAAGACTTCAAGCACTTCAAGATGTTTCAGGGCTCAAAAACCAAACATCTCATTCAGAAGACCCACACTGGGAACGAACAGGTTAGATCTACCGGAGTTCAGAGACCAGTTCTTACCCTGTAACATACTTGGGGCTTCAAGAGGTGACTTCAAGGTCTCTAGACCCTCCTTTCTCATCTTCTACTCTACTCCCTAGCACAGCGAGCAAAACATCCTCCCTTGGATGCTGGGGAACCAGGGCCGATCATATTTGCCAAAAGGCACCGCATCCCCGAAGATGCGTGTCATCCCATCTCAAACCCGTACTAGGGACCTGCACGACAGCTACCTCAGTCCTAAGATGCTTCCACCAGAATGGAAAGTTACTCAAATTAATGACCTGAGTGACTGCTACTGAAAGCCCTGAAACACTTTCAGACATTTTTCTTGATATCAACTTGATGATTTACTGAACTGCAGGGCTGCGCTACTATAATAAAAGTACATTATTACATTGCATTACAGAAGAGGAGTTTGCAGGACAGGAGGCGGCTATGGGTGTATTATAGTGAGTGTTCAGCCCAGCAACGGAAAGTGAAGTACAGATTCACTTTGCCATGTAATGTAAAGCAGTAAATCATCAATCCTGAAAAGAGACAGACCTCTCCTGGACAGATGAAGGACAGGTAGATCAGCATTTTTTGATTACAATTCAAAAAAGCTTCTGAACCCTCAGATGAGGAAATCTTATAGTCTTTCACAACTCAGGATAAAACTTTATAATAAAATAAGGAAAAAAAAAAAAATGATATCAGCCTAGGCTTCTACGAAGTCGGGACTTTTCCAGGCAGTTACCCACAGAGAGAAGAATGCAAAATGTGAACATTTCTGAAGCTGGAGGGGACGAGGGGGCAGAAGAAAAGAAAGAAACCTGCCGGCTCTTCCAACTGGATGATATGTTGCTTCTATGGCTAAAAATACGCTACCTGATACTGAACAGCACAGGATTTTCCCGCACTACTTGGTATTATCTTTAGGCATGAGACAGTAAAATCCTCTAACCTTTCCATTTTTACCATTTTCAAGAATACCTTGCTTGGTTGCAGGAACCCACCCACCAGTCTAGTCCCTAGAGACAGATTCACGTCGGAAGAAGAGCTTTCTCAAAACCTTAACAATGAAACCTTCACCTAAAATATCTCAAAGAATGCTCTTCTTCCCAATGGTTATTTTAGCATTTAAGGCAGTCACCCAAAATTTCCTTGGAAAAGGATTTCACATATTAGATTTCACGGAGAGCTGTCCTTTGTAAGGAGATGTTTGCAGCTCACCCTCGTTGCAGGAGGATCCCCATGGCTGGGCCATGCACTACTTTGTTGCACCAAGAGGAGAAACCCCCTGCGCATAGGATGATGACAGGCCAACATCCTACGTACAGACATCACCTAAAAGTTCCAAAAGTGCTGCACACTAACCTAAAAAATAATACAGGTCGATTCATTTGCAACTGGAAAAGCCAAATAATTAGAAAGAAGATGATTCCAAAGATTTATCAATTCCAAAGAAGTCGAAAGTAAAAGTTTTGATTGGACCAGATAAAGTTTTTAAAACTCCTAATGCAGTCTCTCTGTTTTGCACACACAAGCGTAAACACCAACGGTCAGATGCATTACTACGATCAATGAAGGTAACACAACGCAAAAAACCACGACGTGACACAGGACCAGCTCACGTAGCAGGCAACCTGACCGCTCACCCACGCTGCTGCATACCCTCACCTTCTGCTGTTAAGAGGTCTGAAAACACAACTGGAGCTGAAGATCAAATAACTAGGCTGTGCACATCACTCAGTCCAAACTTGGTCGTGTCCTTCAGCCATTTATTGGTCTTGGCTGTGCATGATCAATTCTGCAAAAATGCAACTCCTGGTACTTGAGAAAGATAAAAACCACCATCGACTACAACAGGGTATTAAACTCCTGCAATGAACTGGATAGATAAAAGGGACTGTGGGAGGACATTGTCTCCTCACTGGCCCCAAGGGGCATGGAAGGCTGATGCTAAGCCTTCTTCCAAGAAGCCGTTGGGACTTACCAGACACCAAGCAGGATTTCTGCATCTCGGTCACGGTTCCTGCATTGCCCAGCCTGGAGTTGGCAATCACCTCCTGCCAGCCCAGAGCTGGAGTAAAACAAGGTTTTAAAAATAACCTTGAGAGATGCTGCAACGCAACGTGCGAAAAGGAACTTGGCTGCTCTCCTAATTGGGGGAGGAAATTTCTATTCCAGCGTGCTAAATGTGAAACAGAAGGAAAAACGAAAGCCCTCACGCTTATGAGGTGCTACTGTGGGAAGTTATCAATAAACCTTCCTCAAGGGTAACAGCAACAGCCCAATTTAAAACACCAGGGCTGACCAGGGCTACTGCCTGGTCTAAGACAGAGTCCTGCGCTACTTCAAAAGAGAGAGATGCTGCGAACAAATGGAAATTTTAAGTGGTGCTAAGTGAACCCACACATCACACATCAACAGGCTGGGTCTAGAAGATTGTAGAGAAAGCCAGGAACAGTAGCTGTAGTCCAGGAAGACAAACAGCCCACCAACGCAAGCACTGATTTCTACAAGGACACAAAAGACAAGGGCCTGCCTCGGGAAGGACAGACAAGCAGAGCTGAGGTCTGTGCTGCAAGGTCTGTGAACACAACAAGGGAATTTTATACTGAAAGCTGAAAAAAACTGGGAAAGACCTAAGCAGAGCATGTAAAGAAGCGGCTCAACAGGTTGGTGAATGCCAGAAGAAAGAGAACAATGAGGACTCATCCGCACTCCCTATGCAACAGTAGTCTCCTTCAGAAGGAACGGCTGAGCACCATCCATTTATCCCAGGACTTCAGGAGTCCCAACACAAAGACGGTCAACTTAATGTCTAAGTAGATACTGGAATATCATGTCCCGGAGAAGATGGATTGTGGATATTTGGAAAAGGTACTTATTTATGAGGACACGATGGTTAACATGGCCTGATCCTCTTCACGGGAAAATTTCAGTACTGGTATTTGCCTAACTGTGGGCAAATGGGGATACAAGTCTGATGGAATATTAGGACTCTACAGGGCAGCATCTTCTGGTGAACATAAGCTGTGGTGGACTTCAGTAAACAAGTTCTGTGGGTCTGGTTTAAGAAAAGATCTTGAAGCAGGAGAAGGAACATGGGGAGACCTTTATATCTGGTGCGTGACTAAAACTATTCCCATGCCCCAAGCCAACTGTCCATGGGATGATCAATGAAGCAGTTCCCAGAATTTACTTCTGCCATAAAGAAAAAGCCTATTTTCCCACAATCCTGAAGCCACTGTATCTGGCACCAATATGCTTTCTCAATAGCAATATAAAATCCTTTTCATCCCTCCCTCCCTCCAGGTGGCAACTGCCATTCAAAATGACCAGTCCCACCAACTGAAGGATTCTAGTACCCAGTTCTTAACATCAACTCTCCAGCTCCACCACAAAGCCACAGAAAACAAGTGACTATAGATGCTAACCCCAGATATAGACAAGCTATGGCTCATGTACTAGCTTTATAGGTCTTCTGGAAAGAGTTACCAAAGATAAAACAATCTTTCCAGCTTCTGATTTAAAAGGGACTTCTGGGTTGTGTCTGTCTCAAAAAACAGTATAAATTTGCATTTATCCCTGGAGGCTCCTAGGACCAAAGGGTTCCCATTGGGCTTTAACAATGCTACTGCCCTTTTTCATGAAACAATGAGAAATGTTCGTTCTTTTGATGGATGCTTATCCTCTACAGAAGTCAACAGCAAAAATGTGAAATGGATACTGAGCGTCACGATGTTCTTACAAAATTGTTTAGTCTCCTCAGCAAAACATGATTAAGAACTCAGCAACAAGTAATGAAGATATGTTGAAAGAGATACCAATCTCAACATAAAAGCCATCTCAGGTTCCTCCCAAGCCCTTCTAGCAAAATGGATCTCTGCTCTTCTGTAGGGCTTTTGGCAGAGATTTCATTCCTAGTTTTGACAAGATTGCCCACTGTAAAGGCTTTAGAGGAAAAACAATAAAAGAAAAGGGAAAGAAGTTAAGGCAGTTCAGAGTCTAAGAAGTCACCGAACTATGGCTCACGCAAACTTCAGAAAACCATTCATCTTCTGACTGGACCCACCAAGAAAGGCATTTCAGTGGCTCTGACACAACAGCCGCCCTTGTGGGAGGTCTAGTGAAAATTCTCTGTGCCTAAGACTTACAAAGCCGGGAGGAAGATAACACTGCTTGGCAGGATCACCCAAGATGATCATCTGCCTCAGTCCCTGGGGAGAAGAACTTGAGGTGTTGATGAGAAGCCCAACATGTCCTGGTAACATGTACAGGTAGCATTTCAATACTTAAGATCATTTACCTATCTCAAGCAGTAAGAAGACTCCAGAAAAACCACAGAAATCCCTACAGACCTCTTGGCCACCAGCAAGACAGGGTGTTAAGAGGTATGGGACGTTACGCATAGTCTATTTGGACCAACCCAAGAAATTTCCTATGGTAAAGGGTTTTTGTTCCTCAGCAGAAAATGAAAACTGATTACACTGGACCCTTGCGCATTCACAGGGTAGTAAGTGTTTGTTGATAATTACAGATGCTTACTAAGTAGATTAAAGCTATCACCCGGAAGCAAAAAGACCTAAATGCAAGTTGAAATATGTTATATCCAGGAAATGCACCTTCCCCCCTTTCCTTGCCTTTGGAGGCAAGAAGCAAGAGAACAATTTTTCTATGGTAAAGATGTCAATGAAATTCCAACACTGGGCACCAGCTCCATGAACTCTTTGGGCTGGGGCATGCTCCATCAAGCCAAAAACCAGAAGCACAGAAACTGCTTATTCAGATGCACAGGATGATTTGAATCATAGAATGGTTTGAGTTGGAAGGGACTTTGGAGATCATCTAGTGCCAACGCCCCAAATGAACCATGTGAAACACACACGTGACAGAAGCTTTGCACCAGAAGCATGACTGCTATCAGCTAGCAGCTTTGCAAAGGTTCTCGGTGTCCATAGGTCAGAAAAATTAACAAGTCCACAAGCTCAGCTGCTGGCTCCGACAGACCTCTGGCAAGAAAGTCCTCAGTACAAGAAGGATACAGACTTGTTGGAGTGGGTCCAGAGGAGGCCACAGAAATGGTGAGAGAGATGGAGCACCTCTGCTATGGAGACAGGCTGAGAGAGCTGGGGTTGTTCAGCCTGGAGAAGAGAAGGCTGCGGGGGGACCTTCCAGCAGCCTCCCAGTACCTAAAGGGGCTGAAGGAAAGCTGGGGGGGGGGGTTCTGAAACAGGGGGAAT
>KL256590.1:618-13752 GCA_000699545.1 Podiceps cristatus | reverse complement strand
CCATCTTTCTTCTTACAACGTGTTAAAAACCAGCCCCGCCATGTCCTTTAGCAGCTCATGGCAACTTATCTGCCATGTTCTTCAAAGCTGCTGGGATAACCATGCCTGGCTGAAAACAGATTCACTGATGAAGAGTGATGAGAAGGCAAGATATTCAGCCATACATGACCAGAAAGGGCTTAAAATCCACCCCATGTGATAAATTAAAGTCTACTGCTCCACAGGAGGAAGACTTTTCTGGTTCTTTCTTCATTACAATAAAATGAGCAGCAGATCAGCCATCACAAGCCATTTAATAAGGGGAAAAAGAGCTGAGTATGAACTAAGCAATCCTATACTATTATACAGAAGATGTAGCAGTAACGAACCACACCAAGCCTAAACCCGACAGAAGGAAACACGTGTAAAAATCTTGTTCAGCCTCAAAAGATTCCACATCAACTTGACTATGGGAATTGGACAAGCCTGTATCACCATTAACGAAAAGAATAAACTTCAAAATCCAATTGCACCTACAATCAATAACCTTTGAAAACGTGCTCACGGTTTTCACATAGCTCAAGATCTGGTGGGAACAGTGCAGACCGGGTGAATAAGAAATCAGTTTTTATTTTCCCTGTTAACTTTCCTTCTTCCCGCATCTCCAGTTTATGAGACATCCCTAAATCACGCACCTCTGCTTCAAGTTAAGTCTGGAAAATTTTTCACGGGCGTGCGTAGAGAACATACTTCACACATCACCAACCACATGCACATTCCCACTTATTTGCATGATACAAACAAAGCCCCTACCAAAACTAGGCTAAAGCGAAGCCTCTGACTCAACTCTACTACTAATCCCGCTTCATGATTTTTGAGAGCTACCACCCAGCATTCAGCGACCTGACCTAAAGTTCACATTTGGTCCATAGTTCTGATAAACAATACTTTCCAATTGGTTTCCACTGAGGTTTCCAACTGAAGTGTAATTTTCCACATCTTCAAATAAACTAACCCTTCTTTGTGTCCTGGATGGCCTTCAAAGTTTTAATTTCATTTTATTTCTACATTCTCTTATATTACTCCTCCTCTTCCTAAAACGGCAAGGGGATTATTTCTCTACCACCATTTTTAGTAATACGTGACAGCAAATTTAAAAGTTATCACCTAAAACTAAAAGAGAGAGAAAGGGATGAAGAAAACCTGTTAGGCAAAACCAAGAATCCCTAACTCAGTCTAATATTGGTTGGGAGAGTAAAACAGATGTCTAGAAATCAAGTAGACCGTATTTTCTGATCACAACAGCGCAGGAACTATTTTCAGATGAAGCTTTCTTGAGTGTTGGGGTTTTGGGTTGTTTTTTTCTAAGGGTGCCGTAAGAGAGAGCTGAAGTGCTGAATGTTGCGCTCAGACCAGCAGCTCTCAGACTGCATCTCAGGAAACCTTCCCAGAAGCACATAAAACAGAAAAATCCTCCTAAACACAGTGAAATGGAAGAGAGAAAAAAGATGACGACATGCTAACAGGGTATAAAAAAAGTCTATACACTTCCAACTTAAAAAAAAGATAATCATAAGACACAAGAAGCACCTTCCAGACTAGACTTCTCGTTTGCAATTGCAGATATTAATGACATGGAATTAATAAATAACGAACTTCACCCCTTAAAAGAACTCAGATATTCATCTGAAACAGACCCTATAATCAGATCAGGTTTTTTTTTTTTAGTTCTTGGTGCTCTTCCAAGATACCGGATACATCCGGCACCAGTGACTTAATCCAATACCTTATTCAGTGCCTTGAAAAAAAATTGCCACATCTTCTCTGCTTGCTGGTGGGGTTCCCAGCTACACAGGACCCAAGTCCACCACCCAGAGGACAACCAAGCGTATTTCCAAAGCCTGACAGAGGAAACATCACCACCACCACCAAGGCGGCAGCAAGAGGAGGCTGAAGGCATCCTCACACCTGAAAGGGTGTTGGAGGAATCAGAGCAGACGCGCAAGGCAGGACAAATTGTGCAAACCATACAAAGTTGGCAAGCTGAGAGACACTGCAGACACACAAGAGTGCAGAAATTAGACACTTCTGAAGTTGCAAAAGCCCCACGCAGTCGAATACCACTTTTTTTCCTCAAGTATTCTGCAGTTCTTATGGAAGCAATAAGCGTGCACTGTGCCATGTGCTGAACAAAGCACATAATTATTTATCATGGCTTACTAGAAGAAAAAACCCAACAGACTGGAGGTCCAGAAGGGCCTCTAAATCACGTCCAGTTAAGGCAGCTACCGCACACCAACCCCGTCGGCACACACCAGCCCTCAGCCCTCCGTACAGGAAAACGCTTACTCTGCAATTTCTCTCTTTCAGCCACGGTGAGAAATGAGGTCTCCTTCTGAGATTTGCAGCACAACCAGCCAAGAAGGGAGAGCAGTTTTGCTGAAGGCCACATAATAGTTTCCTGGTAATTATCCTCATTCCCTGTTCACCGGACTACACCGACATCAGTAGCTTCAACCTCACAGCCAATAAATAAAACCTTTAGTAACAGCATTAAAAAGCGTAGACTAAGCACGGAACTCTGTGGAGCAAGCTTACCTCTCTGCAAGGGGTTCTTTAGTCTTTACAACAAACCCACTGAAGTACAAACCCTTACCCTGGAAGCCTGCACCACTCGGGCCAAGGGCTGCAAAAGTGATGACACAGAAACAAAGCGGGTCCTTGACTGCGACCCACAGCAAAACGGGGCCCGACCTAACACCTGGGCCACTGCAGATCTTCAGGAGCTGGAAGCCTATTCAAGAACAAATGGAAGAGTTTTCATTTCAGCCTGGTTTTCAGGATCTCAAATGGGCACCTCTAGTGCCTGGCAACCTAAGACAGGATTTCTATGGATGACGTTATTGCCATCTTTTATACCGGATGTAGAAAAAACTTGTGAACCTGACGTGAGAAACCTTCACCTTACACAATTTTGAAGTTCTCCATTTCCCCAGGCTGTTTCTTCCTCCCGCTTGTGTCCTACCCTCACTAAACCACAAATTCTGCCAGCCAGAATGCAAATAATCAGATGATAATTCAGGGAGACAAATTAAACTAATAAGCACCAACAAGTCTTTAGTGGCTAAGAGATGAATTCTTAGATTTCTGGGTCACATAAAACACCTTGGTGCCTCCCTCCAAATAGACAGAAGAGTATAATGTCATTAGTGGTTATCATAGTCTAAAATCTCCTACCAATTTACTCAAAACTAATGTTGAAGTTGAGGGATCACTGCACACATGGGCACGGTTAGATACAGGGACATTAAGTTTCAAGTGAAATGGTGGCAGATGTATACAGCAAGTTAGCAAAGTCAGGACAACCTTTTAGTAAATTGTTTTTGTCAAAGAACAGTCTGACAAGGAAAAGAGAAAAATGCGTAGAAGTCAAAGGCAGAGTTAAAAACCCCAGAACAAGGGAAAACACATGACTTTCCTTAAAAGTTTCTCTTCTGATCCATTGCCTGATGCAGCCAACTGCAAGGAAATTGTGGATCAAACACTACATAACTTCAATACAGCTATTTTTACCTTCAAATACTTGGAGTATGACAACTCTAGCACCTCTCTCCGTGTTGTGTTGTTTTGGTTTGTTTTTAAATAGCAATTTCTAATGACTTTCCTTACGTCCCCCCCAAGCACCACTTGCTTCTGCTCTGCACCTTCCACTCAGCCAGCTCTGGCTTTGCCGACCTAAAACTCACATCCAAGATGCAGTGATGCGGGACACTGAAGGAGCCGGCTCCAAGCTCCTCCGCAGAAGATGGCATCCAGCACAGAGGCTGCTCGTTCCCACCTTCCTTCTATCCTCTTCAGCTATTGCTGCCTTCAGCTCCTATATGCTTTTGTTCCCGGGTCCTTTATGGACCTTCCTTAATGGAAGCTCAATAGGTTAGGACTCCTTTTTCCTCCTGAAGTGGAGACAAGCAGATAAGTGTCACCGACATCTGCGCATCACAGAGACCATTCACTGCTGCATTAACTTGTCACTATTGCAAATATTAGTGACCATGCACTGGTCACGGCAAGTGGGCAACGGAGTGACAAGGTGATCTTCTATCACATAAATGTCGTGCTCACTAGTTACACATAGCATTAATGGTATGCAACCCTATCAAAGCCTATTCAGACAATAAACATTCAATTAAATCCCCAGACAGCAAACATTCTTCTTTTATTCCAGTTGTCTTCATTTTAAGTCATTATGGTGGGATTTCACATCTTTTTCAACTCATACGAATAGAAAATGGCATTGATGAAGCAACAGCAAGACCAGGAAGTAAAACTGTTTGTTGCTTCACAAACCCGGTAGCCCAAAACCAGGTTGCCCTTCACCTCCAAGTACTTACAGGTACGTGCGATAAATGAAGCAAAGCAGGAGTGAAATACGAGTGCAATGACTGCTCTGACCCTTCTAACAAGCAAACATCCCAATTCCTGCTAGAGAAATGACTGCGAAAAATCATTTCCCTTACGGTCCCCTACGCTTGCAGTGTGCTGTGGAAGTCACAGGCTATAAACAAGCGTTTCGCTCATGTTTGGCTGGGGAATTTCAAGGCACGGGTTTTCTCTGGAGAGAGTCAACCAAGACAAGATGGATGACTTGCAACCACTCAGCCCAGTCCTCGCAGGCAGCACAGAACAGTCCTTTACGTTGCATATCTAGCTTTATTTCACTTCCTTCCCCAAACCCTACGACCACAGCCATTGGGAGCTTCGCTATAAAGCACAAATTAAAGGGGGAGAGCGGGAAGGAAGACAAAAAAAAAGCTAACCACAAAACGTACATCAAACGCAGAATAAAATAACTGACCCGTAGCCAACGGAGCTGTCTCTGCTTCTTTCACAAGCTACACCAGAGGCTGCTCCGCCAGATGCCATTTTTACAACTCAACCCAAAATTAACCTCTGACCATTTCATCTGATTTCCTGTTATCTAGTTCCTGAACTTTTTAAGACTTACACAAAATTTACAGTCTTCAGATACTAGAACAGGTCTCTTCCGGTAGTTATCCAGCTGTCCTGGGGCATGCACAAGGAACACAAGGGGAGAAAAATGGGACCAACCTGCTTAGCCATACTAAACTTGCAACGTGATCATGTAATTTCAGATTCCTAAACTCATCTACTGGATCATGTCAGACAGTCACTTCTAGTACAGGTAGGGAATTTGTCTAGAAGGTGGCCTCACACCCCACCTTCTCCTACCAAGGATTAGTCGGATCTCAGGTGCTAAAAATCAGAATTAACAATTGAAAAAAAACAGGAGTCTCAGAAAGGGAGATGTCCAGAGCACTTGCAGCACGGAAGAATTGTTTCTGAGCACCGAGTACTGTCTGATAGACCATGAGATGTCTTTTGAAGATACCAAGCCATTAAAAAAATCCTCTAAAACCTTAGCTGAGGACCCCCAAATTTTGGGTTCACACTTTAAGGGCCCAAATAAAAACTCACAGAGCACTGACTCCCTAAAGATACATACACATCCTTAGAGATGGCAGCACTTTTGATTTTGTATCAACTGATTCACCTCAAAGCTGCAGACCAAAGACGGAGTTGCTCTAAGACTCAGCTACGAATCCAAACCTCTTCATCTGCCCAGTTTTATCACTGGAAAAACAGAGAGCGCATCCAATGCGGACAAAACAATTACTAAGATTTGCTGGTAAAAAACAATTCTTGATGCTTCCATTTAAAAACTTCTCAACACCATCTATATTCAGAAACATGCATCCCTTTAAGGTAGTCACGGCTCAGCCAGAGAAATAAATCGGGCATTTTATTCAAATGCAGCTGTTAATGGATTAACAAAGCTTTCCCAAGCAGTGACTGTGATTTAATCCATGAACTCCACAAAGGGGATCCCGATCTCAAAGCCTGGCCAAGATACATGTGCCGGAGGTTGACTCCTCCCAACAGAAGCTTTTTCCCTGCCCTCAAAAGGCTGCTCTGGAAGGGCTGCGCCCATCACCAGACTTTGTAGTGCTCCAGTTGAACATTTCCATCCTACAGTCAGCGCTAATTTGTGTACAGTAAAAGACAGATTATTTCCAACAAATCCCCCCCCCCCCCCCCCCCCTTTCTAAAACTTCAGGGTTATTCTAACAGAAAAAATACTTCAGAATACTAAAGGGCAACTCCTTAATATCTCAAAATTCTAACTCTTGTTAAAGTCCTGCATTAAATCAGACTTCAGGGAAGGCTAAAAGGAGGAGGAAGAAAGGAGCAAAAGGCAAAGGGGGAAAACAAAAAAAAAAAAAAAAGCACTCATTTTGCTCCCATTTCACAAGCTAAACTGAACACTGGGTATTTTCTACTGGTTTTATTTAAACCAGACCCACCATCTGGGACAGACAGTCGGGCCTACCTCCGTCAGGAGTTTGTCTCTTGAGAAGTGGAGCTCACAGGTAGATCAGAGAGGGGGTCACAGCCCCGCCAGCTCTCGCCATGTCCTGGTCGCTGCTGAAGGGTTCTGCTGGGTCAGACACAGACCCCAGGGCTGCAGCGTTAACTCTGGTGATGGATGGAGACATAGCAGAGTAGCCAGGAAAGAAAAAGCAGCAGGTTTTCCCTTGTGGTGTCACATCATCAAGCAAGAAAGTCAGGAAAGGGAGTGAAGTCTGCTGAAAGAGCACGGAGCACAGGCAGGACACTGGGATGGACTGGTGCCACCACTAAGTGCCATGGGACGCTGGCAGTTGTCAGCCGTCCGAGCTCACGGCAGCTCCCTCCTGCTCCTCGTCCCCCTGTGCAGAACGCTCTTTGGAGAAGCCATACTGCCTATGGACACACAGTGCTCTCTGCATCAGGGGCCACTTTGAATTTCTTTCTTCTACTACACAGGAACAGTAATTCAACCTACTGAGTCAAACAGCCAAAAGGTTTGACATGGAGGAAGGGCGTCTTGGTTACAGCGAGCTTCGCACAAAGGTCCCACGGAACCCATAGCATAGGGAATGCAGCCTCCGCTTCTGCCCCACAGCCCCTCTCCTCTCCTCCTCCCACAAAGACGTACTGAAGTCTGGACCACGGCTGTAGGACCTTCCCGGCCGTGCCAGAAACCAGATTCGGTTCTCTCACTGTTTCTCCGTCCATCAGATTTTGTATCCAGCACTTGCTGATAAACACAGCTGAGTAATTCTCGCTCTTCCCACTGTGCTCATGTTCACAACTCCCACGCTACCTCTGGTCACCGCTGGAGCAGCTTCCTTCAGCCTTCCCGTTTACAACAGCCCCGCGGGTTTGCTCCACCGGCAGTTTCCGCCTCCACAGATGCGACGCCGGAGACCCACACAGCAACTTTTCATTAGGTCCATGCGAGCAACCCCTCACCAAGTGTCAACACGTTAAGTGCAGGAAAAGAAAAAAACCTGCAATGTACACACCGGGTGAGGGATGTTGGCAGGACAAGACCTCGCTCACCACGTGCAACCCATTACTTCTGGTTTTGGGCAGCCCAGAGCCTCGGGCACACCAGACCCACCTACTGAACCCAGTGTAGATCACCACTGTCAACGACTACCAGCCTGGCAGGCTTGTGCTTGGGGGGAGGCGACCAAAAGCAGCAATGAGGTTACCAACACAGCATGTTTTACCAAACCATGAGAGTCTGCAGTAAGTTCTGGAAAGCTTCCTGCCCAGTTTAGTTTTCCATGTGTTGCCAAACAGACCCCATAGCACATAGATTTCTATTTGCATCCTGGTATTTGGCAACAGCAAGAAATATTTCCTACCAGGAATAAAAAAACCTCTTCCATTCACACTGAAACATCTACTGGACATCCCTGTGGGCCTAATTCCCAGAACACTGAAATCCAAACTTCCAAATGGGAAAAATATACAGATTACCTGCCAGTAACCTCAAGAGTGGCAAGCCAAGCCCTTAATAACAGTCTGCATTACCATCTGGCTACCACACAGTAACTGGGAAAATGTTATTGTTCTGAGTTTGACTTAGTTGTCAAGATAATTGCTTCAGTATTAATTAAATGTTCCTCTCTGCAGCTGCATTGAAAGCTCACGTGGATAATTTACTGATTGCACAGTATACGCATCTCTTGAATCAGTGGGCACAGCATGACCACTAGACCCAAGTCTGTCTGGTAAACATTAAACGTTTACATTTTAGTGTCTAAAAACTTGAATATCTCTTTCAGAAATCTGAAGGGCAATTCTAAGCATGACTTTTCACATCCTCAAAACAGTTAAAGCACTGGGCAGGGAGAAGAACCACCCCACCACCTACTCAAGCAAAGCACTTGGTGCTGGAGTCACTACCTCGCACACCCACTTTACTTCCACCCGTGTCCGCGAGGTTCGCTGGCACACAAGTATTTCTCAGCTGAGGATGCAAAGGTATTTCACGGTCGCACGGCTGCACAGAGCCGCCAGGAGAAAACTCACTCAAAGCTCTGCTCAAAGCAATCCAGGACTGTTCCCATTTGCGGCCAACTGCTGCAGTCACGTCTAGAAGATGCTCAGCCATTCTCCTACCCTCAACTTCAGCTTCAGCACAGTTGTCTCTCCCCATGGGGTGGCCCAATCCCAGCCGCTCCCCAACTTTCACATGCCCTGACCCAGCCTCAGGAATAAATTGATATTTCTTTAGCCACCCCTCATTTTTTTTTTAATGTTTATCTGCTGCTAATCGTACTTACAGTCCACTTAAACATTCTAGGAATTAATATTAACTATAAAGGTAACAGTAGATCAAGGGGCCCGAGAGTCATAGAACCACAGAATCATTAAGGTTGGAAGGGATCTTTAAGATCATCAAGTCCAACTGTCAACCCAGCACCACCACCCTGCCTACTAAACCACGTCCTGAAGTGCCACATCTATACGGTTTTTGAACACCTCCAGGGATAGTGACTCCACCACTGCCCTGGGCAGCCCGTTCCAGTGCTTGACCACTCTTTCAGTAAGAAATTTCTCCTAATCTAAACCTCCCCTGTCACAACTTGAGGCTGTTTTCTTTCAAGTAACTAGTAATAGGACAAGAGGAAAGACCATCACCCACCTCACTACAGCCTCCCTTCAGGTAGTTGTAGAGAACGAGTTGTAGAGTCTGGGGTCTCTCAGACTAAACAAGCCCAGTTCCCTCAGCTGCTCCTCACAGCACTTGTACTCCAGACGCTTCACCAGCTCCATTGCCCGTCTCTGGACACGCTCCAGCCCCTGTAGTGAACGGCCCAAAACTGAACACAAGTCCAGAAAGACCTGCTGACAGTTCAGAAATCTTGCTGTACATTACCTAATGGGGGTGAGCGTCATTAGTCCTCAACAAGCCATGCTACAATAACTAAAGAGCCTGACAAATTATAATCAAGCCTGGACCATCATATTTACATACCCACTTATATCAATTAACCAAATCAACCATTAGTGCAGCTACAAAATACTTTATTCCTTGCTTTTTCAACTGTAACAAATTTTGAGCACTCTCCCAAGCCTACCTCAAAAAAGTGCGGGTCACTTAAAAAGATATTCATTTTTCTTTAAGTTCTGCAGCTTTATTTCCACACTGTCCTTCATAGAGAAAATGAGGAGCATGTCAAGATCTTCCATCTGGCAAGCTGAGGCCAAAATCCCTTCCACATTCCCCTGGCCACATCTCAACCTCTTCTTCTTCTGCGTTCAATGTATGACCCAGTTTGGAAGAAACTAAAGGATCCAAAGAGCCCAGAGGTTCTCAGGAGGAGAGGGAAGGGATTGTCCTGACATGGATTACATTGCTATGTTGTTAATTATATCAAGCCAGTTTTCTATTGAGATTACAGGCTGTGACACTGCCGTTGTAACCTCTGAAGTCTCTCCAAAACCTTCTTTCACAGTTGCTAGCTTAGTGCTCTTGGTCGAGTCCCAAGCTGTGGAAATTTAGGCTGTGTTTTGATCAAAGCCCTCCTCGTGTTCCGTGCAAATTTCAACACTTGTGGTCACTGGGTTTGCTCGCCAAGCTCGAGTCGTTGCCTTTCAACACTCGTTGCTCCCTGCTTCTTTCAAGGGGTGATTAGGCATGGCTCTCAAGCGAAGTTGGTATTTAAGAAGTTGTTTGAAGGCCTGGGACAGGGTTTTACATAATAATCATGGGTTTGTTTAATTAGGCTCTGCAAAACATTTCAATTTTAGATCAAACCATTCAACTTTTTATTCCCCATCTCAAAGACGCACTCTATCTTGAAGGAACTATGAAAACTACAAAAATAACAGAAGCAAATGAGCTCACAGAGAACCACTGTAGAAGGACACACTTCAATCCCCCAAAGATCCCCCGATGTCCACGTGCAGGTGCTCCTCGGCAAAGCACGGCTCCCGACTCCAAGAACATAGCCTTTGTTAACGAAGTCAGAGCATCGTCACCTCATCCTGCAGGCAGTCTGAAGACCAAATCAAACCCATACATCACGGTCAGGGAAAGAACTCACACAGCTCCCTTTGGTTGAATTATAGTAAATCTACTTCCAAGCTCAGTGTTCGTATTAGACACACGAAGAAAAGTCGTAACAATCTACTGTACCACACAAGTAGGGAATTCTCTTAATGAAAGAAACCAAACCTCTCGGGGTCACTTCTGATTTACACAAGAACAGCTTTTTCCCCTCAGGGGCCTTATCTGAATAAATAAAATTTCGAGCTTTTTTCACTGTGTTACTGTCCAACACAGAATCTTCCCTTAAATGCAAGATACTCCAGGGTGTGCATTTTCCCCTAGGCCTTAAGATATAGACAAGGATTCTGCTAAAAAAAAAAAAAGTATCAGCCATACTTGGGGCAAATTGCTATTGATTCGGGCACACACATGGAACCGACGAGCACAGAGGGCTGGGCTGGACGACATCAGAGATGCAGCTTCCTCGCTCTGAGCCTGTCTGTGCTCCCAAGGACAAGGTTCTGATGATACTTTAACAAAGGAAAGCCTATTTCCCAAAGACACTTTGGAAGCTGATACTACAACTGCTGACAGAAGTATTTGTCTTCTTGAGAAAAAGAAAAATCCAGAAAAGCTTCCAATTGTAAAACCACCTCTGCATTGACAAGGCAATCATCAGACCTCCCGTAACGCAGGAAGAAAACCAATCCCTCCAGCAAGAGTTCAGTCTGGGTAAAAAATCAAGAAGCATGAGGAAGTTTTAATGCCTAAGAGGTGATAATAACAGTTGCTGGGTAGGGAGGCATTTCGCAAACCTTCTCACACACACTAATGGGGTATTGCAGGCTCGACCCTTCCACTGGACACGTAGCTACACTCTAGGAAGGGATCCAAGCTGTTCCACACTTCTTGCAGATGTCAACAAAAAGATCAAATGGCCAACGAGGCTGATTCTTCCCCTGGCCCTAGGGAGAGGTTATTTCTTCTGCAACGTCAGTTTTGAATTCATCTCGCTCCAAGCACGCTGCAAAGAGAGTCTAGGGCAAGAACAGAGCCGATTCCCCCCGGGACAGAGGCAGCAAAGGGGCAAATCTCAGGTAAATAAGAGCTGGAGCTTCATTCACTGCAGGCCAGGAGTTTGCTCCTGGACAGCCTGACCCCTCCTTGTACCCAAATACCAAAACACGAAGCAGGACAAGAGTAACCCGAAACGAATGCTTCTCTTCAAAGCCAACAAATACCATGTTTTCTCCCCGTGGCTTCTTCTTCTGGACCAAGGCAAGCCCTGAATGAGTCTGCTGCTCTCCTGAGCTGGCGCTTGGCAGTGAGGTCACTCAGCCTCCATCACTACAGCTGTGAAGATGCAAACCGAATGAGGTTGGGTTTTGCTCGATTAGCTGGAAAAACAAGGTCTGACAAAATCTCATGCTCCACCAATGGCCACAAGGCTGAAACACACTGAGGGTAACAGGAATTTTTAAACTGGTCTCAACCCAGCACAGAGAAGCACACCGTAAGGTCTAAAGTCAACAGTCCCAGCCGGCTCTGATATTACTGGTGTATTCTTACCCGTCCATGATCAGCTTTCTCTTTTTTTAACATCATTTGAAGACAACGACAAAACCAGGCAGCACTAGTCCTCCATGCAGCCCCTCAGCTGCACTTCTGGAGCATCATCTATGCCTGAGTCTGAGGTACTCCAGAAATGATTTTCAACTGACTGTTCAGAGTCTTGAATGGATAAATTATTCAGCCCAGCCACATTCCTTGAAGATGCACAAGGAGTACCCACAAGATCAAACAGAAGCTACTGAAGATGAGAAAATAAAGCTGCTATCCATATGCATGAAGAAAGAGCCATCTATAAATAGCAAAATAGGAAGTTAAGTCTCCTTTAGGAACATAATTTATATGAAGTCGTTTTTGTTCCCAACTTCAGAAGTGAGAAATAGGAGGAGGAATAAAAATTTATTGCAATCTGATGTAGATGTTGGACGGCAGCTTTCATATCTTTGCATTCCCAGAAGCTGCTTCACGTGAGAGCGAGCGACGGCTCCAGAACCCTGCCGAAAGCACAAGCTGCGGCGCAGCGAAGCGCTTTCCCCAGCACACACAAACGAATACGCCCTCAGAGCTCACTGAATTCGTTTTGCCCAGGTCTGTTCTCAGCGAGCGACGCAGCAGAGTGCAACTCCAGCCCTCTGCTCAGCACCCAGCACCTGCACGGCCTCCCCACTGCAAACGGCTGCATCCCACTGCACTTCGAGCCATCTCTTTAACTTACCAACCACCTCCAGCCTTTTTCAGATTGTCTTTCTATAACTGGGAGGTTTGCAGATAAACTCAGGCTGTGCAAAGCTCTCCTGAAGCTTTCAGGAGGAAAGTCCATCTGCCCGAGCTTCCCACCGCTCCAGAAGAAAAATGTTTTAGGGAGAGAGCTCCTAGGTGAGGGGATTTTTTTAGTTAAGGAGCTCACCTGCTCTAGCTCTCACTTGTGTTAGCAAAGCAGAGGCACTTGAGGTTTCAGAGGATACTTCATCTTATGGGGTGGGACACTTGTCTACTGCTACTTGGCGGTTGTCACACGGAAGGGAAGGGGAGGACGCAGCTGCCTACGTGCTGCCTGGGTAAAGAGCAAGAAACACATGTCCGTGTCTTTAAATACCAAGTTCCTGAGGGATGAGGAACGCAGTAACATTTGCTGGCGGGAGCAACGTCAAGTTGAGTTTAGACACATGGAAAGG
>KL256588.1:35269-62958 GCA_000699545.1 Podiceps cristatus | reverse complement strand
CCTAAGAATAAATCGTATAAATAAATAATATATTAATGGACATAAAATGTAGGACTAAAGGGGGCTTCCTGGACCAAGCAGTTGAATATTCTGATATGTCAATGGTACCATGTTATATCCTTTTTTATTAACACTGTCTTTGATTTCAAAATGAAAGCTGGCCAATGAGATTTCTTACCAGTAGAACTCCTACTGTAGTTCTACGTTCATCTGACTTTCATAAACATTCTTGCTTGTTGAGAAAGGTATCCATGTCTAGCTGACGTGCTAAGCCATGAAAGGCAGAACTCTGCAGATTCACAAATGGAAATATGTGAGAGTATATGTTCCTTAAATCTGGTTAGTTGCCCTTTGGCA
The DNA here is from genome assembly GCA_000699545.1 of Podiceps cristatus. Classification (NCBI taxonomy): domain Eukaryota; kingdom Metazoa; phylum Chordata; class Aves; order Podicipediformes; family Podicipedidae; genus Podiceps; species Podiceps cristatus. The sequence goes on along the minus strand of KL256588.1, from coordinate 62,601 downwards.
ACTTCAGTTTTTCAGAATGTGGAGGGAGAGGAACACTGGGTGAAACTAATAATATCATCCTTTCTTAATGGATCTTGCTTCTTGGGATGAACTGGGCTATAATATAGAAGTAGTCAATAATATAGCTTCTTTGTAATCCCTAAAATGAGTACATATATCATAAACACAAACATTCCCTTTTTTTGGTCAGTCATAAAGAGCTAAGCTCTATTGTCATTTGCAGGGCAAAAGCAGGTTAAGTCTGTAGAGCTGAGTTCTGTAATCTGATAGCAGACATATATTAAGCCACTGAAATGTATCTTCTTGACACTAGTATGATTATATACTTAAATGAAATCATGAATCCTTCTCTGTCTTTCACAAAATGATATATTACATATATTTAATTAATCACAGGATAAATGTCATTTTTCTCATTGCAGTGTTCTTGACCTAAATGCATTTGAACGTCAGAACAAAGCAGAAGGCCTTGGCATGGTGACTGAAGAGGGATCAGGTACTATCGATTTAACAGAAATGATCTGTGAACTTTTCTCTTACATTTTGCAGAAGCAAGGTGAATTTGAAAGAACCCTGTAAATATATATCTAGAGGCTGAAGCTAAAATATGATTCCTAAGAGTGGTTTATATTTAATTGGCCTACCTAAGCCCATGCCGATCAATAGTAAATCACTAGCACGTGTTGAGTTTCAGAATGATCTCAGAGGACTCTTACCCATCATTCTGAAGAAGTGAAGACATTACATGTAAAATTAAAACCAGATTCTAGTTGCAAACAGCAGCATTTATGCACATTTCAGAAGTCCCTAACCAGTTTCAGCATAAAACAAAATTAAGATTTCCCACTTGATTTCTTAAACTGTCTTGGCTGGAGTGAAAAATGCAATTTAGTTAAGTACCAAGTTAAATATTAGAGGTCAAGGGGACTGTATCTGCTGGTTGAAAAAAAAAGTCTGGTGGGAAAGCTTTTTCTTTGAAATAATTCTTTCCTGTTTGTCTTTGGGGAAGTATTACAAAATTTTTACTTTACTTTTGACTTTGAACCAATTTGGCTTTCTACCCTCTGTGTTGTCAGTTCACTGTCAATTTCTTTCTTCTGTCTGACAGTAAGTTCTACTACTGTCTTACTGTGATTATCTGGAAACATTAGGTTCATTCTTATGTGACTTAATAGAGCTACCAAAGCACATTTTCTCCCCCTATCATCAGTATTTTTTATGGTGCATTTTTATGTTTAAATCCTACAGTGACCTAACCTTTTAACATGTTTTTATCTTATAAAACAAGGTAAAAAAGCTTGGCTGCATAATCACTATTGCATTTAGGCGTTCATAATTCATACCTGCAATGCTGCATATCTCATTGGCTAGTGTGCCTGTAGCTCTTTTATGTGCCATATTTCTTGAATATTCAACTACTTGTCTCAAATCAAAATAATGAACTATTAAATATGACTGACTGACTTCAAACCTAATCATATATGCTGCCTCTCCGAAAGTGCTCCCACAGTTTAAATTACAGATCAAATCCTGCTAGACTTACATGAGTAAACAAAGTCAAATCAACCAATGTGGATAAAATTTCATCACAAGATTGTGGATTGAGCACTGATGCAGCTATGTGGCACATAAGGTTTTGGCTGTTACCTTCAAGTTTTCCTGAAGATTACTCTGCACAATGTTTTGCTCTTTTGGACAATATTTCTACTACTAAATAAATAAATCTATTATTTATAATGTTGGATTTTGAAATGGACTGTCAAAAATCGTCTCATTTTTCTTTTGACCACTGCCTCTATTTCTGGAAATGACAAATTTTGCATGCAAATATAAATAAAACCTTTAAACACTTCATAATTGACTCTACCTATGTTAGAGTATTTTTGTGCTTCCTCATTTGAGTTTTTTTTCCTGTTTATTTATCTTTTAATACAGAACTAATTTTGCCAATGCTAACTATATTGTGTATTTGCTAAAAAAAAAAAAAAAATTCTCAACTTTTTTTTTTCTTTTTTCCCTGTTTCTTTTTCATTGAACTAATTGTCCTGTCCTCCCTTCCTCAGTCATCACTCATGAGTGTGGTAATTATTAAAAACTAGCTATTCTTTATTTTCCTGCTGTTAGCTTTGTGTCAGCACTGTACAGCTCCTGAACACCATTAGATTTTTTTATTCCTGTAAGACTGTTAAACTAGTCGGTTCTTTTCTATTATTATTACAATTGTGTATACCAAACTTCTTGGGTTTTGTGTCAACTCTCCCCACTTTGTTCTTCCCTCCTTTCTCAGGATTTGCACAGTAACTGGCACACTAGATGTAAGAGCAGCAAGCTTTTTTAAACTATTTTTTTCTTGTTCTTTTAAATTTCTTTTCATTTTAGTGAGCCTAGTATTTGCAATAGATGAATGTTAAAAAAATAAATAGCATACCTATACATACACAGAGCCTTGTGCGTTAGTCCTCCTGTAGTATTTATGTTGTGTATTGAATGTGGCTTTATTGCTGCATTGATTTGTGCAAACACAGGAAATCAGTGGTGGATCCAGTGAGGATTTGAGGGTGGTTAATAAGGACAGGACTTGCCACTGGCTAGGTTTATCTAATGTGGTCAGGAGTTGATACAAGAAAGAGGTGGTGCATCACTAATTTAGAGGAATCAACAATGTTTACAGGTGGTTCTTCCTTGCTCTGAAAGCTGCTTGATGTGTTAAGGTTCCTATGCCTCAAAGGTTCCTTACTTCAAGGAAGAGCTTTGTAGGACCAATTGCCATGAGATGTTTCCGTTGCCATGAGAAATGGGAATTTAAAATATAAAATGTGCATATACCATTCAGCAGAAACAATAAACTCAAACACAGCAGATGTCTTTTCAGTAGCCAAATGTTGGGGAGTGAGATGATCTGGATTTTTATTTGTTTTCTCAGTGGAAAATTTTTACTTAGTAGATTAACAAAATTCTACACTTAGGATCATGTAAAACACATTTCCTTTTTTACTGAGCAACAGCAATGTCAAGATACAGTAATCACACTATGTCAAAGATTTCTTGACACAAAGGGATAATATTTGCTAACAGCACCTTTTTTATGTATTAATATCCAACTATGGAAAACTCAAGAAAACAGAACAAAGCAAAGTCAAACCAAAAAAGACTGTACTTTTTCTCATCAAGGTTATGTTATTCTTGATATTGTGCTACCTTCAAATAATAGGTTTTTTTAATATTATGAAGCACACCTTTTTCAATTCATTGAAAAGTAATTTACATAAGAGCTGTACAGGTACTGGTATTAATACCTGATAGCATTATGAAAGCTCAGCCAGTGTGTCTGTGGGGAAACTCCTGGAGTGAACGGTTTTGAAGTAGCCTAGTTTTTATGGGATAGCCAAGATCATATGTCTGTCTGCAATCCTATGAATAACCATCTCTAAATAGTACAAAGGAAGTACCAAAGATGTGGAAATGTTTTCTCCCATTCCTTTTTTTTTTGAGGGACGCTCTGAGTAATTAATTAATCCTCAATTAAAGACATTTTATTGATTATCAAGGGAATGATGTGATGTGGGATCAAGGGATGAATGATGTGAAAAATGTGCACTGTAGCCTGTTTCTCATGTCATCTGAATCTGATGCAGAAGCATATTAATGAGTAATTGTCAATGATTTTACAATCTATAAGCCTGAAACTATTTGTGCCAAAGTAAAAGAAAAACTGCTGTTGACACTTAAGGAAATAGTCAACTTTTTGTCAAAGGCAGTGCTATATAGTTTCCAGTCCCATGTCAACCTTGGCAATAGGAAGAAAGCCCTATACAGAGTCAACATGGATGTGAGATTTATTACTCTATTCCAACTGTTTCTTTGTGCTGTCGCATCGTAAGCTCCTTGTCCTGATATTCCTCTGACTGGTACTACCTTCCCTTTCCAAACCCTGGAACCCCCACTGGTAACATTGATGGTTCTTTAGCAAATGTGTTTCTTACTTGTTTTTGTGATGTACTCAATGTTGTTCCTCTGTATGTATTTTGTTTTGATTGTTCTGTTTTCTTTTCAAAAAAGGGGGGTTCAAAACCAGACATGTAAAAATGCTTGTTATCTTGCAACGGTTTTTCATTTTTTGTTTAACACTCATACTCTGTGCTATTTCACTGTGAGTCACCAAAATCTTGAAAGTGCAATGTTTTTCTCCTTTGGGTAGACTTGTTTTACTTCTATGATGTAAAAACTTTAAGATGTTAAGTTTTTTTAAGATGTTAACTTTAAGATGTTAAGTAGATTATTTTACCATTTTTCCTTTTTGTCAGAAAACCTCTATTTTTAATCTTTTAATATTTTACCATGGCATTATTTTGTTTCTCCACAAGTTCACACAGGGCTTATTCTAATAAAATATAATTTTAGAAAGAAATTTGATCTGATAGTAGGTCTTAGAGGACTTTCTATTATCTAACTGAGAGTGGTACACATGACATATAATGAATACAGGTAGACATCTGGGCTATTTTCAGCCATTAATAATGTGAAATCAATAAATATGCTTTTGTCCTTCAGCAGCCTAGTTACATTTAATGAGAACATTTAAATTCTGTGTGATCCACTGTAGCCTACATTGGAGGAGTGTTTTCCAACTTTATATTACTTTGTATCACATTACTGAAACTTGCTGGGATGAATCCCATGTCTGGAGAGCAGCTATTGATGGCTACAGGCTGTTCAGAATGGACAGATGAGGAAGGAGGGGTGGAAGCATTGCCCTCTCTCTACAAGAAATGAATAAAGTGTGAGGAGCTCTCTATGAAGAATAGCCACAAGCAGGTTGAAAGCTTATGGGTAAGAATCAGAGACAGAGGCAAGAAAGAGAACCTTGTGACTGGTGTCTACTAGAGGCTGCCCAATCAAAGGGAGACTATCGATGAAGCCTTCTTACTCCAGCTATAGGAGGCATCATGCTTGCAGGCTCTCGTCCTGCTGGGGGACTTCAACCACCCCGACATCTGCTGGGAAAGCAAAATGGCAAGCTGTGGACAGTCCAGGAGACTCCTGGAATGAATTGAGGATAACTTCTTAAGCCAGGTGATAGACAGCCCTACCACAGAGGTTGCAATACTGGGCCTGTTGGTCGCCCATGCAAGTGAACTAATTGGTGACATCAAGATTGGAGGCAGCCTGGCCTGAAGTGGTCATGCACTGGTGGAGTTCACAATCCTGAGGGATATGGGTCAGGTGAAGAGTAGAGTTAGGACCTTGAATTTCAGGAAAGCAACCTTTCAGCTCTTCAAAGTTAGTCAATAGGACCCCCTGGGAAACTGCCCTCAGGGACAAGGGAGCAGAACAGAGCTGGCAGATCTTTAAGGACGCTTTCATAGAGCACAAGAGCTCTCAATCCCCAGGTGCAAGATATCGGTCAAGGAAGGCAAGAGACAGGCATGGCTGAGTTGAGACCTGCTGGTCCAACTGAAGGACAAAAAGGAAACGCACGGGCAGTGGAAGCAGGGACAAGTACCCTAGGAAGAGTGTAGGGATGGGAAGGCCGAGGTGCGGCTGGGGCTGAACTTGGCAAGGGATGCAAAAAATAGTAAGAAGGACTTCTACAGGTATGTCAGCCAGAAAAGGAAGGTCAAAGAAAGTGTACCTCCCAAACTGAGCAGGACTGGCAAATCGGTATCAACCAACAAGGAGAAGGCTAAGGTACTCAATGACTTTTTGCCTCAGTCTTCACTGGCAACATCTCTTCCTACACCTCTCAAGTGGATGGACTGCAAGATAGGGACTGAGGGAACGAAGTCCCTCCCACTGTAAGAGAAGATCAGATTCGTGATCACCTGAGGAACCTGAACATATATAAGTCTATGGGACCTAATGACACACATCCCAGAGCCCTGAGAGACTTGGCTGATGTCATTGCCGAACCACTCCCCATGATTTTTGAAAAGTCATGGCATTGAGGTGAAGTCCCTGGTGACTGGAAAAATGGAAACATTGCCCCCAATTTTAAAAGGGGTAGAAAGGAGGACCCTGGAAACTACTGACCTGTCAGCCTCACCTCTGTGCCTGGGAAGATCATGGAGCAGTTTCTCCTAGAAGCAATGCTAAGGTACATGCAGGACAGGGGGGGTGACTGGAGACAGCCAGCACAGTTTCACCAAGGGCAAGTCCTGCCTGACCAACCTAGTGGCCTTCTGTGATGGACTGGTAACATCAGTGGGCGAGGGAAGAGCTACAGATGTCATCTATCTGGACTTCTCTAAGGCCTTTGACACAGTCACCCACAACATCCTTCTCTCTAAATTGGAGAGAGATGGATTTGAAGAGTGGACTGTTCAGTGGATGAGGAATTAGTTGCATAATTGCATCCACTGTATTTGGGTCAGTGTTTTCACTTAAAAGGGAACTTAAGTAGCTTCAATTCAGAGAAATTGTTATGCATCAGTTGGTGAGAAAAGAAGTGCTTTTCTTATTTGAATCAGATTCTTGAGAAGTCAAAGGCATGCAGCACTCGAAGTCCAACCCAGTATTGCCCAGGTCTTCTGATAAGAATAGATTCACTTGGTTTACCATGGGAAAGCTTTGCTCTTGCTTAGCAGCCATCAAAAAGGAACCCCGTTCCTTTTTGAAAGCATCAAGTGTTTGTATGTTTCTGTAATATATAGCATCTGACAAATGTTTCTGAGCAGTAATAGAAGTCAGATTTTTTTCCTCTGAGGATTTAGAAAAAAAAGAAAAAAAAAAATTATTATTAAACGTGGACACATGCACTTTCAAGGAAAAAAATCCATGTATTTAATTTTTCATTCAATCTTATTTTTATTTCCTACATGATATCTCTGGTCCTATATATCACAAACTCAAGCTACCAATTTTGCAAAAAACACAGCCTTAAACCCTTAATGTGTGTACCCATATCATTTACATACAGCATGAGCGATGGCAGCATTTTAATGTCTAAGCAAATATGTGCCAGAATATACATCATATTAACAGAAATTAAAGAACATGGCTTTGTGACAGCCTAAGTCATACTATATGCAGTGTGTATGTTTGTAAGTACATTATCCATGCAAACTTTTGTGTGTACTGGCATGAATTTGTGTGCACAGCAGCAAAGGTGGTTCTCTGAGCTTTTATAGAAATGGATCTGCACTTCAGTTCTGTAGTTGTCAGTGAGACACCTCTTGCAGTCAGTAACATCTGAAAATTAAAATTCCTGACAATACCAATGTTGGTTTTAGATTTTGATCAGCTGTAGAAATTGAAAACCAGGATTATTTTAAAACTTAGTGTGGCCAAGCTGTTGGAAACAAGAGTTTTTTTGCTTCATTTTGAAATATGTAAAAATATTTCCAAAAGGAATGCACATTTCAGCTTATGTGAAATCATGTCCCTAAACACCTGCTGATTTTGCAGAATTTTGCAATAGCTTGTATTCATTTTGTGATTTCTTTATCGTGGAGCTAATCAAAACACCCTTACAAACCCTTCCAATAGTACAATTGGAATTTATTTTATAAAAATTCCTAAATTCCAGGGGGTGTACTGAAAACCAGAATATTACTTCATAATTAAGCTATGTAATCATTTCAACTTGAGACTTGTTTTCCTTCTTGTTCTGAAAAATCTTACTTGATAAGAGGGCAAGAAAAATAAAGGTGGAAAAATATGAAACTGTAACTTACTCTGTTGTCTTAATACAAATGGCTTCAATTCAGTGATATCTTGATATGCAAGAAATACATGGTTGGGCCCTTTATAGGCTTAATTTTTCCAACTGTAAAACATCAGCAGTTTTCCTTGTGAGTTATTTTTTAAAGTCATTGCCTTCTCAGCAGACAAGCTACATGCATGAAGGTACAGGTTCCACTGAATATTTGACTTTATGTAATGCTTATTTTTGCAAAATGTAAATATTTGTCTAGATCATCAAAACATGTGACTCCAAATGTAACTTTGAGCATGACAGAATTTTGGTTAAATTAATAAAAAAGAAAATGACTAATCCTGCAGGATATTCTATACTCTGGCCTTTGGCCAACAACATATGAAAGTATCTTGCAGGGTATTTAATAATATACTTTTAAGTGCACAGGCACATTTTGATTTTGCCTTTGTGCCTTCTTGGGCTTATATTGTATGTATACCTTAATCAGCACTGACAGAAACAGTAATTGACTTTTCATTGTTTAATTAGCTGAAGGGATTTTCAGTCCTCTGTGACTGAAAAGCTATGTATCTGGTATTTGTGCCTGGGATAGAGAAAAATGTCATAGAATGTCACTTACAGTATTTGGCTGATTCCTGAAGAAAGTATTGCATATTGTTTGCCACTACCATAAGTATACATCTGGAATTAGCAGTAAGAGCATTTTATGTTTCCCTATGTTACAAGAAACTCTGTAACAAACAAACTTTGGTGATATGTGCTCTTAATACCAAACATTATGTCTTGATGGCAACAGGAAAAAGTGAAATTCTGTACCTTTAAAATATTCATATAAATTTTCAAAATGCTTTTGCTTCCTAATCCCATGATTATATGGAAGCTTCTGACTTTAAAATTTACAGGCTGTGGATTGATAAATCCATTAGCTTGAATTTATAATTGTTCATGAATTTATGTAAAGTTAATCTTCTGAGCATATTTGTGTTTATATATATTTCAAATTGTACTAAATACTGCTTACAACTCAGCTGTAACAATGCAATTACAACAATATAATAATTTATAAATGTAGATATTAGAGTTATCCACCAGTATAACAGTATGTCAGTAATCATTAATGTAAGAATTGTTGTCTATAGCCCTTTTTTTTTTTTTTTTCCTTTTAAATTTTAATTCACTTTTTTGTTTTCCTTCTGTTCACCCACTAAAAATATTGTCTTTGTAGACATGGAAGTTCAGATAAATCCTAAAATATCTGCCCATTAAGAAAAAAAAAAAAAAACACAAAAAAAAACCCACAAACAACAAACTTCCAAATTTTTTTTCAGTTTGCTTAAATTTTTATCTCCTTTCTTTTTGTTGCCTACAAATAGCACTTCACCATATACTCAAATGATGTATATTCTTAAAAAGTAGAAATTTTTATGGCTTCTATTTTTGTTACTGTACATATTCCAAATACTTTTCTGAGGTCCTAAATGGGGATTTCCTTACTTATTGTTTTGAACACCTATGTTGCCCTCCTCTGTCATTTTATTAGCTGCTCTACATTTTCCCCAGTTGTGATTGTTTTCCTGGGTGAATGGTTGTTTCTCCACATGTCAGTGTACAAAGTTAACTGTATGTATTGATGTAATTGAAATAATGGTGTGTTGAGGGCTTTTTAGTATACTGTTTCCTGTGAAGAATCCAGAAAATAATTTGAAGCTTTATACATTTGGATATTAGCTATTTACCAGAAAAAAGAGCTGAAGGGCCTCATTCAGTGTAAAGCACATTGGCATTTTTTGTAGTTCATCCTAAGTTTAATGCTTTATTTTATCAAGGGAGGCAAATACCTAACATCCATTTTGTGTCCACAGTAGACAGGTGCTAAATCCTCAAATATTTCAGCCTAAATGATTCATGGGTTATTTTAGAGTATTTTAAAATCTAATAGTTTATTTGAGGAATGATTTTAATTACTGTTTGATTAAATCTCTTTCTGTGTTTTTAAGTACCTTGTTTTGTGATGAATGAGAACCAAATGAATCCAATCCTACCTTTGTATGTAATGCAGCATTCATGCCCAGCAAAGTCAAACAAGAATGTAAATCATGGATTATTTGTAAAATGTTGCCAAGCTCATGCTGCTGTATTTATAAATCAAAAGTTAAGTTTCATAATATTTTTTTTTTTAACCAAATAACTATCTGCCAAGCACAAGTGATATGTGCTTCAGATAGATTGGTGGTTATAAATTTTCTCTCCTCTTCTCTCTCTCTTAAAATTAAATATGGAGATTTTCTTCAGGGGCTGTGGGATGTTACTTGGCAGCCTGTGATAATCTGCTTCCATCTGGCCTTTCTGCAGGAGAAAAGGTGATGCAGGATGATGAGTTCACCTGTGACCTCTTCCGCTTCCTTCAATTGCTTTGTGAAGGACACAATTCAGGTTTGTGGGCAGGCTGCCAGTCAGCTGAGCCGAGGTGATGGTAACTCAAGATAAAAGCTATTCATTGATGAAGGTTTGGCAGCCTTCATAAAATATTATGAAAGGTGGAGTAGCTGCTAGACTGTACATGAAAGGAAAATATTCATGTGGAATTAATTTTCCAAGTTTTTTTAATCAGCTTTAACTTTGTAGAAAAGATAATCGTTTCCAAAATGATGGATCTTGACCTACTAGGAAATGTAAATTTATATAGGAAAATGTACGTGGTTTATAACTTCTAGTATGTGAAGATTCAGAGGAAAAATATGACAGGAAGGTATATTTATTGCTCTTTGACATTTGCACACTTTCTAGTGTGTGCTATTTGGTGCTGATGTCATTTAGAATTGTATGTGCAATTACAGCAACATACAATACCTTTCTTGAGTAAGTGGTATCAGTGGTATCTATTTTGAAAATACAAAAACAAATTAAACAAATACATAGTATGTAGTATATTTTTATTATTAAGTACATTTCTCTGTGTTCTCTGTGTCATTGTTAGGGAAGAAAAAGAATAAGAAAAAGATAATTTTTTCTAGCTGCTGGACCCACTGGACTTACTTATAACTTTGTAGTTAGGAATTGTATAAGTATGCGATTTAATTTTGGATTTGCTTAATAAAAGATATATTAGTTGGAATTCTGTTGATATTGATGGAATTCTAGAGATGTAAAATTAGTCATAAATGAGGTGAAGCTTCTGGTATGTGATCTCTGCAATAAAATGCAAAACTCTTAAAATAGTTTCTTGCCAAAAAAAATCCCCAAACCCAAAACCAAATCCTTTACTTCAAGCTATACTTTCCTAGTGTCTTTAACACTTAAATACATTCAAATTAAACTTTTATTTCAATTTTTAGATTTTCAGAATTACCTGAGAACTCAGACTGGTAACAACACAACTGTTAATATCATCATTTCCACTGTGGATTACTTATTAAGAGTTCAGGTAGGTTAACTTATATGCTGATTAAGTAGATGACAATAATGACTTGCATTTATACAATGTTTAAGATTTTTTAAAAATTATTTCATTTATTTTGATCATAAGCCAGAAGGTTAGTATATGGAGACTCCAAATTTCTTAATTTTTCTGGAATTTCCTTCCTACTGCCACAAAAGTTCTGTTTACAGCAAAATCGAACTTCATCATTACTTCAAAATGTTTGGTTCTATTAGAGGAGCATGTTTATTTGTCATGACATTTATTCTAGTCACTGTAGCCTATGTTGATGAGAGAGGCTGAAATTCTCTACTGGTTACAGTTCTTTAAGGGTTGTTATTTTGTACTGAGAGAGTCAAAGGTGAAAAGAGCGTGAAAGACTGATGTCAGCCATTATATACAAGAATGCAATGGAGTCTTAACCAACAAGAGCAGGTAGAAGGTCGATCATCCCAAGTGTATCAGTGAATACTATTAGGCAGGTGTTGACTGGGACTACCTTGTGACTGAGAAGTGTTTGCTATTGTTCAAGTTAAGATTTAGCCAGTTTCGTCTATGTTCTGATTTAGTCTGAACGCTGGGCTTCTGTATAGATAGTGATAGGATGTCATGGAATGAAGCATAAGAGCAGCACATCGTTTTCTAAGGGGGGGGAAGGTAAAACCCCCCAAAAACAACCCAAAGCAGAAGGTTAGATTAAGAACCCTTCAACCCTCTAATTTGAATTATTTCCCTAATCTTTAAATATGAAAACATTATACTCTTACAACCCAGTAGAGAGTAACAGGGGGGGGAAAAAAAACCATCTAATTTGTTTCCAGATTGGGGTGTATAAAAGACATGAAAACATATTTTGTGATAAATGTTAATCATTTTTATCTATTATTCTCATCTCTTTGAAAATCACTGTGTATGATAATATATTTTGTTCTGTTTTTTTAATTTATCTAGTTAAGTTTTCCCTGTAGCCATTTATTTATTGGGTATGAGAATTCCAGGCTTTGAAAAATGGTGGGTTTTACGTTGCTGCTGTTATCAAGGTTGCTTTTTCTCCTTATGCATTCTGTAGAAGTTGTAGGCACAATAGAATGATTTTCATTCCACTGCTTACTTTGTTGAAACTTTAATAATCTTGCCTTTGGGGAAGACACAAAGAGGAATCATGCACACAAAGCAAAAATTGCTCCCACTATTGACTAAGTGTCAAGTATACAGTATAAAGAGAGATTGTTTAATGAACAGCATGCAGCATGGTAATACTACTGAGTACTCCTTTTCAGAATTCAGGCAGTTGTATTTCTAAGACCAGATACCAATGGTTCTAATTTTTATTATTATTTATTTTGAGGTTTGGGGTGAGGTGTTTATTATTTATTTCAGTTTATTTGTTTTGATTGAGATGAAACTACAGTTCTTGAAGTGATACTTGAGGATCATTGTGGGGTCATTTAAAACCTTTATAAACAAAATACTTTCCAGAACTACAATGCTATCTAATTGTATTTTCCTTATCTTGATGAATAACTGGTTAGAGGCAGTTTGATTACACACTCTCTTTGTGCTTCTCACAACTGTTTTTTTTAGGAATCCATTAGTGATTTCTATTGGTATTATTCTGGGAAGGATGTTATTGATGAGCAAGGACAACGAAATTTTTCCAAAGCCATCCAGGTTGCAAAACAAGTTTTCAATACTCTCACTGAGTATATCCAGGTAAATGAGTTTCAGTGGAATTTTATGGATTTGAAAGAAAATTAGTCATACGTTTGGCATAAAGTCATAACATAGCTAGATATAACATAGATAGAAATATAATATAGGTGCATGTATAGAATCATAGAATGGTTTGGGTTGGAAAGATCATCTAGATCAAACCCCCCTGCCTGGGCAGGGATACCTCCCACTAGACCAGGCTGCTCAAGGCCCCGTCCAACCTGGCCTTTATGCTTCAATGTTATATTAATGCATTTATTTAAGTAGGAAGTGAAGTTTTGAAATATATATGCACCTGTCACTGTTCTTGGAATCTTAACAGTTTAGTCGAATTTACAATTAATTAGTAAATAATCATCCTTTGGTTGTATGGATGATAGTAGAGTTGATTTGGTTTGTTTCCTTTTAATTTGGCCTAGACTGCAGCAGTGTTATCCACTTTAAAGTCTTTTAATCCACTGAGTAACTAAGGTCAATGTAAAACATAGTTGCCATTTGGTCAACAGAGCATTAGATTGCAGGAATAAGGCTGATTTTAAGGCATTAATGCTGTGTTTGAAATTCTAAAGTCACATATTACATTTAAGAAATGTAGAGATGTACTTGAGGTGGACTCCACAAAAAGTGAGATGGAGATCAGTTCTGTCAGAATAACAATATAGCAGTTCTTCCATGATATGTTAGGAATTCAGTGTAATTTAGGTCTTAATCCCTCATGTAAATCAACAATTTGTTTCCACATGTAATAAACAGGTTAGAGAAAATCTTATTAGACTACTAGGTGTCTATTATATTGTTTTAATTCAAATTAAAATCATTATTATGAAAATAGTATTGTATAGTTCATGAGGATGAAATGTGATAGAAAAGGACTGACTAAATATGAGTAGAGGCAGTTTATATACATGTGTGTGCATGTATTTATCATATACATATTTGACAAATCACATGTAGCATTGTTAGCAAGTAAAGATGTTATTTGTTATCCTTTGATGCTTCAAAAGATTTTGTATTCCTGCTTTTCAGAAGCTGGAATTTTTGGAAGAATGTTCTTTAGTACTGTGTTCTACAACAGCTAGAATATTCTGGGGGGAAAAAAAATTAGCACTCTAATTCTGTAATCCCCTACACCAATTTTCTATTAACCTTCTATAGAGTTATTCCTGCTTTACAGAACTACGTAGGAAAGAATCAACCTGAAGATCTGAACCCCTTTAGTATTTGCAGTTTAAAGTTGCAAGCAGATATACTTTTTGTGGTTCTGAATTAGTAAATAGGGACTTGGCTAAAACAGAGGCAGAATGATTATTAGGAACAGGCATTGCTTAGAGTCAATGATATTATTAAATAGATAATTCTATATATGTTTAATTTTTCACAGCAGTTTCTAAAGGACAGCCCGGAGCTATGCACTGCCAGTATATGTTCCTTCCTGTTTTTGTTATTTTTCTTGCAAATAAACTCTGCTTTCCTTTTTTTTTTTTTTTTTTTTTCCCCCCTTGCCTGAAAAATAGGGCCCATGTACTGGGAATCAGCAAAGTCTGGCCCACAGCAGGTTATGGGATGCTGTAGTTGGTTTTCTTCATGTGTTTGCCCACATGCAGATGAAGCTGTCTCAGGTATCATTGTTTTACTTTTTCCTTTTTAGGTTGCTAACTTTTTTGTAAAAGATAAACAGACTTATATGTTGAACTAAAAACTTATAACAGACATATATATGAACTAAATATGTTCAAGACGTTAATAACAGCAATTAAAAAGGGGAATCATGAGGAAAAATAAGAGACAGAGGTGATAGAATACAATAGAATTGAAGGAGTAAATTACAAAATTGTAGTGGGTGTGGATAGCAGGCCTGTAATTGGATTACTGGCCACAGGCACAAAGCCAATTAGATCAAGGTGCAGATGAACCCTGTCACTGATACTCAGAAAGAACTAACCAGTTCCAGTCTTTCATACCAAAGTTCTGTCACGGTGTTTTCTGCAATTTTGCATGAGTCTTTTATGCAGGACGTGTCTTCATTAACCCTAGTTCATCATCATTGAACCTTAGTTCAATGCACATCTGCATCTAAGCCGTTTCTACTCTTAGTAGAAACGTAATCGGACCTTAGAATGCATGAGTTGCTTTTGGATGTGAGTACTCATTTCATAAACTATACAAATAGCATAGAGGACTGGCATAGCCAGCTCTTTAGGGGGTTAAAATTAGGTGAGAAGAGTCTTACCCTTAAGCAGAAGATTTTTCAACTTACATTTTTTAAAAAATTACATGTTCTAATTGTAGTGATTTTAAATTCTTCACCAAATGACATCAGCGGAACTTGTTTTCAAGAGTGATGCATTGAATTCTACTGAAGTGTATTTATAAGTGCCTGTAGATACTGTTCTGGCTTTGGAACATCTTTGCTATTTTAAGAATTATAAAAATAGTCAATGTTTGGGTAGGAGTGGAGGCTATTGTGCTTTCTTCCTGTACCACTAAAGCAACATGGAAAGCAAGATTTAAGCAGTTACTGACAGTGAGTTAAATGCATGGTAGCTATCTGTTGATTAAGAAATATAATGTTTCTATTAGCAAGATTTATTTTTACAGTAATGACAAGTTTATACTCTCATCTGTGCCTGGAGTGGCTTCATAGCATCTTTTAGTTACTGCAGCTAGAAAATAATGATACTCATCCTGCCACTTCAGAGAAAGACAAGAAGCTTTGCTCAACAAGATCCACTATAGTGTGTGGAGTTACTCATGCTCTTTTGTGGGCTGACAGAAACAGAGTCTACTCCAAATGCATGATAAATAGTGAATGTGTCTTTCTCTTTTGTAAAGCTCAAGCTCTTGGCTTTTGGGATCTCCTTTAGGGGGCCAGCAGAGCCTCAGGAAAGACCAGAATAGGTGTGCGCTGTTTTGTTCATTTATATTTATTGCAAGAATATATTAATAAGCTTTTCAGTTTCTATTGAAATAATAGTTTTTGAAGGTGTAGAGCACGGCTAAATGGATTTATAAGGAGCTGCCATATGGCTTTTGTCTGTAAGAGGGGCCTGCCTAGGCTAAGTATTTGTTTTTCATTTTAAATCAGGAGTTTCCAGAGTACTTCTGGAGAATATTTGAAACAAGATTTGAATAGGAACAAAACTAAATCACTGCTTTGTTTGGGATTTTTTTAAATTTTATTTTCCTTCTCTGGTCTTGTACTAGGAAGCAACAAGGTGATACTGGTAATACTTAAGGAATCTCTGTAAGGCAGAAAATGGAAGTACAATTTTCAATCTAAGTGAAAAAAGATAATCCAAGTTGTAAGCAAATTTTGAAGTAAGAAAATTTATAATAAGCACTTACAAATCAGTTAGAGATCTTCATTATTTCCAACTTATGCTGTTTTCAATCCAAGATCTAAATTGCCATAAAGTACTTTGAGTTTGTTGTACTCATCACTGAAGTCCAGCAATGCTGAAGTATGCCCTGTCAATGGCATGATGCAACAATGTATCCCTGAGGAGGAAATTAAGTAGTTGAATAAATCTATCCAGACAGGCTCCAGGTTGAAATCATTGCCAAGCAACACAGTAAACTTGATAAGCCCAATGAAATAAAAGATGGCTAAAAGGATCATATCATGTCTATTTAAGGATATACTAATTGAACTTTATTAATAAATGTTTTGAAATTTTATTTCAACTTTTCTTTCTCCCCAAAAAAGTTCAGTGGCCTATAATGGAATCACTCACTTTGAATCATGTTACACTTTGAGATCTTTGTGCTGCTGCCTCTGTTGCTTTTACAAGTCTTCATAGCTTTAAAATTGACTACACCAACAGCGACAATATTTTAGCTGTCATGAAGCATTACAGAGGCATCATCTATGAGCTTGGCATACTGTTATTGCTTTAAATTTTTTCATCACCTTTGGTTTTCACTTTGTCTTTAGTAAGTTACTGTCTTCTAAACAGATGATTGTGTAAATGTTTGATCCTGTAAACGTACTGTAAGGAATCAAGCAATTAAATATATTTTCACTGTATTACCAGCTTTGACATTACTAGCTTCTTAATTTCTAAGTCTCACTTTTACAGGGTAAAATATGTGTACACATATATAAATGCCAAAGTCGTCAATGGATATCTTATTTTATATATTGTGCTCATTATTTAGGATTCCAGTCAAATTGAATTACTGAAGGAATTAATGGATCTTCAGAAGGATATGGTTGTCATGTTGCTGTCTATGCTGGAAGGTAGTCAAAATTTAATTTGAAATCCTGTTTCACAGCTGTTCTAGCAAAGATTTTACCTTTGCGATTTTCTTCATGTGAGAAATAATGCTTTATTTTCCTTTGGGTTTTTAATTTTCATGTCTCAGTTGTGTTAGGTCTTGAAGTGAATGAATGGGAGATTTATGTAGTTTATGATAATTCTGAATGTCAGAATTGTATAAAATCCATCTCTGACAGAAATTTTACTTCATTTCCATGAACTTGTCTTCTCTTTTGGCTTAGGTGAAAAGTTTTTATACTATTGAAGTTGGAAACCTGGGTTCTAGGAACTGAACCTTTTATCAGTCATTTTTTTAACACCTTACTATATTGCATTTATTTTGGTAGTGATCTTAGCCATAAAGACATTGATTCGTCTAGTGACTAGGTTCCAATGTACTTTATAGCTAGTATCTGAAATTATGATTCCCCAGAGAATGTGATCATTGTCAAGAAATACTATTTCTTTAGCTCCTTTATGTTACTGTATTACTGCTCCCAATATTAGACTAACCAGACATACACATAGATGATCCAAAGATCTGGTTTTTTCCTTTTTGCTCGTTACTTTCATCCTATCACATTTATTTTCTTGAGAGAACTGGGAGGGCAGTAAATGCAGCATAGATTGCAGTGTAGCATGCATTGCTACTGCTTTGCTCATAGAAGGTCACTGAGAAGCAAAGCAAATTCTTAGTGATGTAGGCTGTTCTTCGTGAGTAATCTACTGAGCTACTCATCCTAAGTAATGTGACACTAGTTCTGCCTATGTTGCACTATAGTAAAATTCATAGAATGCTGCTTCATGTTTAGTACTATATTAAATGTAACAGATGTCTCTCTGCAGGGCTTGTTAGTTCTTCCTTTCTTTAATTGCAAATACTTAGTCACTTAAGTTTTTTCAAAGTCTTAGGGTAGCGTTATTAGTAAAAGAGTTGTGATTTTTGAGCTGGTTGTCTCATGTGAGTGCATTAGCCAATAGCTTATCATTCTTACCCTTTGATTATTTCTATAGTGATTATTATATACTTTTCTTTGCCAAAACATTTGCTGCCATCAGTATCTCTAACTTCATGTCATCACATCCAGGTAATGTTGTGAATGGAACTATTGGCAAGCAGATGGTCGATATGCTCGTGGAATCGTCCAACAATGTGGAGATGATTCTGAAGTTTTTTGATATGTTCTTAAAATTAAAGGATTTGACTTCCTCTGATGCATTCAAAGAATATGACCCTGATGGTAAAGGGATAATTTCAAAGAGGGATTTTCACAAGGCAATGGAAAGCCATAAGCATTACACACAGTCTGAAACTGAGTTTCTGCTATCATGTGCTGAAACAGATGAGAATGAGACTCTGGACTATGAGGAGTTTGTGAAACGATTCCATGAACCTGCCAAAGACATAGGTTTCAATGTCGCTGTTCTCCTAACCAACCTGTCCGAACATATGCCACATGACACTCGCTTGCAAACTTTCCTTGAACTGTCAGAGAGTGTGCTGAATTACTTTCAGCCCTTCCTTGGACGTATAGAAATCATGGGCAGTGCAAAGCGCATTGAACGAGTTTATTTTGAAATAAGTGAATCGAGTCGGACTCAGTGGGAGAAACCTCAGGTAAAAGAGTCAAAGAGACAATTTATATTTGATGTTGTAAACGAAGGCGGGGAGAAAGAAAAGATGGAGCTTTTTGTTAATTTCTGTGAGGATACCATCTTTGAAATGCAACTGGCTGCCCAGATCTCAGAGTCAGATCTGAATGAAAGGTCAGCAAATAAAGAGGAAAATGAGAAAGATAAGCCTGAGGAACAGGATCCTAGAATGGGTTTCTTCTCTGTCGTGACCATGAAGTCAGCATTAATAGCTCTCAAGTATAATTTAATGAGTCTTATGAAAATGCTCAGCATGAAAAGCCTAAAGAAACAGATGAAAAAAGTGAAGAAAATGACCATGAAGGACATGGTCATGGCTTTGTTTTATTCATATTGGAGCATTTTGGTGGGCTTACTACATTTTGCTTGTAGTGTCATCCGGGGCTTCTTTCGCATCATATGCAGTTTGCTGCTTGGAGGAAGCCTAGTAGAAGGAGCAAAGAAAATCAAGGTGGCTGAACTATTAGCTAATATGCCAGATCCTACTCAGGATGAGGTGCGTGGTGAAGGTGAAGAAGGGGAGAGGAAGCCAACAGAAGCTGCATTGCCTACAGAAGACTTGACAGATCTGAGAACTTTATCAGATGAGAGTGATCTACTCTCAGATATATTTGGTTTGGATTTGAAACGAGAAGGTGGACAGTATAAATTGATCCCTCACAATCCAAATGCTGGTTTGAGTGATTTACTGAGCACGCCGTCATTAGCTCCAATGCCTGAGGTGCAGGAAAAAGTCCAGGTAACTGTATCGTTTGTTTCTGCTGTATGTTCTCTCTTTCATATGTTAAGTATAGCCTTGAAAAAAAGCTTGCATCTATGTTTTTCTGAGTTTTGTGACATGTTTCTTAAGAAATCACCTATAATTACTAGTGTTTACTCTCTCTGACATCATAAACTTGAATTCCCACAGCCTTCTCTGAGTACATGGAGTTTTGGTTTGCTTTGAATTTAGTGTTAAAATGTCTCTTCGTTAATGTAAATTGAAGGATCATCTTCTCTCAGGGTTTCAATGGTTTTTAAAAAAAAAAAAAAAAAAAAAAAGCCTAACATTCTGCTCTCATGTATCCTTTCAACTAGCTCTGTACTGTATAATAGTGTTTAGATTTTTAAAAATCTGACTTTCTGTAGGAGCAGGTGAAAGAAGAAGAAAAGGAAGAGAAGGAAGAAACAAAATCTGAACCTGAAAAAGCAGAGTATGTATTACTTTAACCTGTGGTACTACGAAATGTGGTTTGTTTCACTGAAAAAACAGCTCGATTTATACTTAC
The DNA here is from genome assembly GCA_000699545.1 of Podiceps cristatus. NCBI lineage: Eukaryota > Metazoa > Chordata > Aves > Podicipediformes > Podicipedidae > Podiceps > Podiceps cristatus. The sequence goes on along the minus strand of KL256588.1, from coordinate 42,633 downwards.
AACTCTGGTTTTGATTTTGTGTCCATTCATATTCCACAGTTAGGATGTTTTTTAATATCCTCCACATCCATGCATGTTTGCAAAGAAATGCCATGTAAATAACATCACTAAGAGATTGTATAAATTTCCCTCTTCCAACAGCATTCTTTTTAGTATTGATTTAGTTTCTTTTAGAATGCATTTGATTAAGTTTTTCTTGGCAAGTCTGAAAGCTAGAAGGAAATCTCCTGGAAAAATTGTAAGAGCACTGGGGTTCCAGAGACTTGTTATCCACTTTGCACCTCCCATTTGCTATGACCTATTTTGAGTTATTTGGATTTTACAAAACCTTAATATTCCAATATAATTTTAATGAATTACTGAGTACTCTCACGTCTCTATGAAGAAGTGATAGCATTTGATAAATGATCATTTCAGTCTTTTTAGGCTATGTTAAAATCTAATGTTAATGAGATTAGCTCAGAATAAAAATAGTGGAAAGCAAAATACAGTGCTTCATTTTAAACAGTAAAAAGTATGACACCCCACCCCTGTATTTTATGATTCCTGATACATGTACAGTTCTGATACATGTACAGTTCCTGTAGCTGATATGTCACTGTCAAAATTCTAAGTGGATTCCTTAGTCTCAAGCTCTAACCTTATTGCTCTCCTGGGATGACAAACACTTGCCAGTAACAAAACTTTTCTGCCTAATCAGTAAAGCAAATTTCTAATTCAGCCAGTATAACTTTTTGAAGGAGAGTCTTGCTGACTTTTGAAGGTCACTTCACTGTTGTTTGCTGTACCTGACTGTGAGTTGCAGTGATACCCGTATTCTCTGTGAAGAGTGCAGTGCCTGACTTTGTAAGCTGCCCTGAAGCTACTCCTAACACAAGACAAACTTTCAAGGGACCTTTCAAGTGAAAGTTTGTTGAGTGTATCTAGTAAGAAAATCAGCTTAGTACATCAGTTATTCTGTTTGTAGATAGGTACAGAGAAATTAATAATGTAAGTTATAAGTTGCCTCTCACTCTGGTTTGGCTTCAAATGGACTTCTGTGATCCTTTCATCTACCATGCTGTCAGGTCAAATTAACTTCCAAGGTAATTCACAGTTCCTTAGATCGTATGTTTGGAGAAGGCAGCCCACGAACTATGACTTTCTGTAATCATCACAGAATGGTTTGGGTTGGAAGGGACTTTGAAGATCATGTAGTGCCAACCCCCCTGCCATGGTTGGGCAGTGACACCTTTCCCCTTGACCAGGTTGCTCAGAGCCCCATCCAACATGGCCTTGAACACTTCCAGGGCTGGGGCATCCACAACTTCTCTGGGCAACTTGTTCCAGTGCCTCACCACCCTCATTGTGAAGAATTTCTTCTTAATATCTAATCTAAATCTACCCTCCTTTAGTTTAAAACCATCCCCCCTTGTCCTTTCACTACATGCCCTTGTAAAAAGTCCCTCTCCATCCTTTCTGTAGGCCCCATTCAGGTACGGGAAGGCTGCTATAAGGTCACCTCAGAGCCTTCTCTTCTCCAGGCTGAACAGCCCCAACTCTCTCAGCCAGTCTTCATAGAGAGGTCCTCCAGTCCTCTGATCATCTTTGTGGGCCTCCTCTGGACTTATTCCAACACATCCATGTACTTTTTGTATTGGGGGCCCCAGAGCAGGAGGCAGCACTCCAGGTGGGGTCTCACCAGAGCAGAGTAGAGGGCCAGAATCACCTCCCTCAACCTGCTGGCCACACTGCTTCCGATGCAGCCCAGGATATGGTTGGCCTTCTGGGCTGTAAGCGCACGTTGCTGGCTGGAGTTAAGTTTCTCATCCACTGACACCCCCAAGTCCTTCTCCCCAGGGCTGCTCTTGAGCCATTCACCGCCCAGCCTGTACCTGTGCTTGGGATTGCCCTGACCTACATGCAGGACCTTGCACTTGGCCTTGTTGAACTTCATACGGGTCACACAGGCCCATCTCTCAAGCCTGTCAAGGTCCCTCTGAATGGCATCCCTTCCCTCCAGTGTGTCAACCACACCACACAGCTTGGTGTCATCGGCAAACTTGCTGAGGGTGCACTCAATTCCACTGTCCATGTTGCTGACAAAGATGTTAAACAGCACTGGCCCCAGTACTGACCCCTGAGGAATGCCACTCGTCACTGGTCTCCACCTGGGCCTTGATCCATTGATGGCAACTCTTTGGGTGCGGCCATCCAGCCAGTTCCTTATCCGAGTGGTCCATCTGTTAAATCCGTGTCCCATTGGGCAGCATGGTGATAATAACACATTGAATGCTGTCAAGCTCTCTTACTCCTTTCTCCTCCTGGAGTGGGTAGTTACGAATTCCTCAGGTGGACAGAAACAGAATTTAAAACTTGAGGTTTGACTTGTAAATCCAAGAAGAATCAAAGTTTTCTGCAACCTGTGTAGGAACTAGGTAGTTCAAGTGCATGAGATTGGAGGGGAGCACTTAGACATACAGGCACTCATACAGCCCTACAGCTGTCAACTTACAGACATTTGTTAGTGCAAGTATTAGCTGCACAGAGTTGGACCAGACCCTCAGGTAATAAGATTGGCAGATTCTTGATTACCTGCCTCTACCAGTTAGCATCCTCAATTCAAGGTGACAAACCAGTAAGTTTAATTATCTATAGACTTAATCAGATGGTAAGCTGAAGAGGATGAAGAAGGATATGTCTCATTATTCATGTGTGTGAACTGCATGAGTCATGACTACTTGAGCCTCATGAAAAGATGCAATGGTCTCTTTTAAGGTGTGGTTTTAATTTTTGGTACAACAATTTTATTACATATTATTTTGGCTTCATTTGTGTCCTAAGAGGAGAAGATGGTGAAAAAGAAGAGAAAACCAAGGAAGACAAAGGGAAACAGAAATTAAGACAGCTTCATACTCACAGATATGGAGAACCAGAACTTCAGGAATCAGCTTTCTGGAAGAAAATAATTGCGTACCAACAGAAGCTTCTTGTAAGCTGTTCTTTATACTATGTGTTTAGCTGTTGGTAGAGATGTGTACCACAAAATTATCCTGCCATTGTGAAGATGAATGCAAATGATTTTGCATCTGATAAACCTCATTTTTCTATCCATCATCATCCATAAAAAGGACATAAAGGCAAAGGTTTAATTGGAATGTTAGAGAAAAGAAACACACAAATAATTTACTAGATAAGATATTAATTCTTAGGAAGACAAGCATTTTCATGCGAATAAGATGTCCTGAATTTTCACAGCAACTTGTGAGCCCGTGGAATTTCTGTTTCCCTGAGTGACAACTTTGGGAAATGACAAGCTCTGCTCGAAAAAGGATTTATTAAGATACAATGCTTAGCCAAAAACTCAGAAGAAAAGATGTTACAGATTTTTTTTGTGAAATAGCAAGTTAATATTTGAGAAACTTCTCAAAACCTGTGGAAAATACGACTAATTAAAATAGTATAAATGTATCTGAGAGTGTCTCAGTAAAATATGATATCCCTGAGTTTGCTGTGGAACTATTGAAAATCCATGCTTTTATTAGCTAGGAAATTCCACGTATATTTTGTGAGGCCAGACTGAAATCCAAAGCAAAGAGAAATACGCTTTTGCTATATATCTAGTAAATACAATTGTGTAGGGACAGCCTACTTCTAACATGAGTAACACAGAAAAACTACAAAACTGCAATCACAATTGTAATAAGGAATTAGGTGTTTAAGCTTTGCTTTTGAACTCAGATTCAATTTTTAGGCTAATCCTTTAGCAGTCGTGGAAATTTCATTTCATTTTTCTTGCAGTGGTCTCATTTAATAACACACTAGTAGTTTTCTGTGGTTAGGCCTGAAAAATGGAGGAATAAAGCATTCAAAATAAAGCATGTAATAAAGCGTTCAAAATGTGTGGAAGGGTTTGTGAATTGTCAGAAAGAGAAAAGGTACATTTCTGCAATCCTTTTGATAGAAATGTAATGTGAGAGCAGCTTTCTGCTCGTGGTACTTAGGTCACAGATGAACTTTTTGCTGATCTGGTAAAAGTGAAATTCATTTTGGAACAGAAAAAGATATAAAATAAACTTATATGCAGACATTTTTGTTTCTTGGTAAAAGTAACAAGTTGCCAGGGTGGAAAATGCATATGCAAGAATATTGAGATACAGGGAAAACAGCGATTTCTCTATTACTCTTGCTTTACTATTACATTGTGATGTCTCTGTGTTGTCTCTAAGTGTATTGAGAGGATAATGAACAATATTTAAAAGTCAGTTAGAAATCCTTCATCCCTTTTTGCATGGAGTGAAACAAAAGTTCCTTTAGCCATTATTGCACGTATGGAGAAGGAGAGAATTTGTACAATAGATCACTCGAAATGTTGATATTTGGTTTTTTCTTTTATTTTCCTATTTATATTAATAAGTTCCATTCTGAAAGCAAGCTAAAAAAAACCAAACCAAAACAGCATGCAACAACCTCATAATGATTTTGGTTACGTTATTAGGCAAAGTGTTTTTATGTTGTGTTTCTATTTCAGAACTATTTTGCACGAAACTTTTACAACATGAGGATGTTGGCATTGTTCGTTGCTTTTGCCATCAACTTCATCCTGCTTTTCTATAAGGTAAACTTGTGAAGAGATTACTTTTCAAGTTGTATACTGAAAAACATTCAGGTTTTGTAGACAGTATACCACAGTAAAACTGCCTAGTCTAACAGATTAAATGCCTGCTTCATACTGCCACTTCAGAGATCTAACACCATGAGAGCTGAAGTGTTTGTGTGATAATAGATAATAATAGACATCCAGTACACAAATAGCTATTTACAGAGTTCAGTGCTGCGATAGAGGCAGCAGACTGAAAGGCGTACCCGCGCCACCGATGCTCCATTTCACAGCACAGCGGCTCAGCCAAGCCCAGCCTGCACTAGCAGCTTAAACTAACGCAGCTGAGATGTTGTCTTGTGCCATCATGCTCCCCTGAGAGGGTGTGTACAGTAAGGAGAAGTTACATCATCTTAAGCTGCCTAGAATATCACTGATCTTCTTTGTCAAGACTTTTAGTATGGTTAATACTGCTTGCGTCTTCAGACTCAAATCACTTTCTGTCAGAGCCCTTCTGATAAAGACCACATGGGAATGTCAAGAGCTGACTGGGTTTCTTCCAAGAGGGCTATGCCCTTTCTTGAATTTCAGCATGGCTCAAATTTGCTACTGTGGACAGAGCGTGGAAAAAAGAAAATTCACACTAACACAGATTGGTGCAACAGATGAAAGTGTCTCTGTGAGGTATTCTCTGTGGACATTTTTATGCAAAAAATTATTTTCTCGCAATTATATTGTCCTTGGTATGATTGTTTTCAGTTATACTACTTAGCTTGTAGTAGTGTAAAACTCCTGTCAAAGGAATACAGCTGCAATATTAAGATTAAGTGATTTAAACAGGTCTCCACCTCTGCTGTGACAGAAGAAAAGGACATTCCTGAGGTATCTGCTGGTGAGAGTACCAAGTTGAACAGCCTGGAAAGCGACAACCAGAGGGTCATTGCAGTGCATTATGTCCTGGAAGAAAGCAGTGGTTACATGGAGCCCACGCTGCGGATTTTGGCCATCCTACACACAGTTATCTCATTCTTCTGCATCATAGGGTATTACTGTTTGAAAGTAAGAAAAACTGAACGTTGTTTTTTCTTCTAGCTCTCAACTTTTTTATCCATTGAGTGGTGTAAATTGGAACAAAGTCATGGCAACTTTGCTTAAGCGGGTTGAGGAACCATGTAAAGAGACACAATTCTGTTAGTGCAACCTAAACAGAAGTGGTGTGTTAGGTGATGTGTGAATTCAGGAAGTTACAGGCCAGGGCCTGATTTGCTGGGCTGATGCGGGATCATAGGATCAGTATTTGCACCGTTACCAAGTCAGCCCGATGATTACAGCAGTCACCTGTATCAGAAGGTGCTTGGGACTGTCAAAGACAAGCTGTGGACCACAGGGCCAGAGAAAGCTAGATTACAGTGTCTGCATTACTAGTCTGTCAGCTGGGTCATTCAAAAAGAATGTAGCACTTTGGACTGCATGCTACTGCATGTAGATAATGCCTGCTTTTAGTACACACTCTGGTGGTTCTATATCGTCAGGAACTTAACCATCTTTTAAAGGAGTATCTTGCAGAAGATCTCTGTTAGGAATGTAAGAAATAAAGATACCACCTTTATTGGCAAAATGCTGATTCTGGTTTAGGAAGATGAAATGCCATAAATTTCTGGAGCTGGGAGGAGTATACCTGGGATGTTCTTCCCCCATTTTTACACTCTTCCTGAGGCCAAAACTGCAAGATAGGTCAAACTGCAAGATAGTACTAAATTAAATGGACCTTTGCTATGAACCAGTATGGCTGCTCATTTGTCCTTACGATTACAATTTTTTATTAAGATTTTATGTGGTGCTTAATATCTTTCTTTTCCTCTTTTAATGGATAATACTTTTTCTATGCCAAAAAGACACAATCTGCATTTGTAGTTTAGCCAAACGGTCACCATACTACTGCATTAAGTGGTCAATTTTAATCTCTTCCTTAAGTGTCTCTGCAGGTCAATAAATACTAAACCACATTTTCCTTTTTCACTGGTTAGCATGCAGCATGAAAACTTAGATTTCTGGTTTTTGAGATGTCCTCTTCTCCCACCTCATAGCTTTTTTTTCCTCCACTATGACTTTTTATGTTACTTTCCCACATTGTTTTTTTGAACTACATTTATTCTCTGACTGGGAAGGAAAGACATTATCATCATCATTTGCCATAATTAATTGCCTTCTTTCCAATTCTGAAGCCTTGAAGAAAAGACAAAAAATGGTTTCAGTCTCTGTCTTTTGAGATATACAACTTTCAAAAAGTTTGCTTTTTTGTTTGCTTCTAGAGATTGCTCTGCATGAAATCCATTAATTTTTTTTTTTCAATTAGCTGTCTGAAAATAGATTGGAACTATTGTTATTGCATCTAATGCAATCACCATGTTGCTTGAGTAGTCTAATTTTTATTATTATTTCATAGAATCACAGAATCATAGAAAGTTTTGGGTTGGAAGGGACCCCCAGAGCCCATCTAGTCCAACCCCCCTGCAGTGAGCAGGGACACCATTACCCAGATCAGGCTGCTCAGAGCCCCGTCCAACCTGGGCTTGAACGTTTCCAGGGATGGGGCCTCCACCACCTCTCTGGGCAACCCGTTCCAGTGCTTCACCACCCTCATTGTGAAGAATTTCTTCCTTACATCTAATCTAGATCTACCCTGTTTCAGCTTAAAACCATTACCCCTTGTCCTGTCACCGCTGTCCCTACTGAAAAGATTCTCCCCCTCTTTCCTATAGGCCCCCTTTAAGTACTGGAAGGC
>KL256588.1:0-32602 GCA_000699545.1 Podiceps cristatus | reverse complement strand
GCTCTTCCTTCACCATCCCATAATGTATCCCACTTCCCTTGGCAGTAATTTTCTTTGAAATGTGAGCTGGAGGGCTGCTCCCAGTGACTCATCTTGACAGGTTTCACACCTGGACACTAGCACAGAGGGACCCTCTCCTGGGACATCCCTGGGAGGGACCAGGCAGGGTGTCCATTCCTTGGGAGCCAGTCATTTCAGATCCTGCCTGCCATTGTGCCCCTGTGCTCCTCTAGGCTTGAGATGGGCCTTTAATGGGCTGATGGCTCCTGTGATCAGCCTGGGAGTAGCTGGGCAGGGTGTTCCTATATAACTCTCACCCAACCATTGTCTGTCCCTGCTCCTTTGTGGGTGTGCAAGAGAGCTTTTGTCACATAACCTAACAACCTCTCTCCAAAATAGTCCTCCGTAAGCAGAGACTGTTGAAGTTCATTCCTTATGAACATTATGTCAAATGTTTTCTCAACTTGCTCTTAGAAAATAAATATTATGTATGTATCATAACTTACGTCAAGAGTAATCTTCCTAGTGTGTTTGGTCACAAATGAAAAAGAAGGCATTTATATTGTTGGGTCAAATTTATGCCTCCTTCACACCATTAAATGCCAATCTTGAATTACTCTTTTGGAAACATGTTTTTTTTAAATACTAGTATCTTTTCTGCTTCATAACATTTAGATCAATCTGTCTAAAAATGCTTTGAGTTGTGTATTCATTTTGCTGTTGAAAGTATTTTTTTGCATATTTGAACTTGTTAGATACATATTCCTATCTGTCTGTCTAAGCAAAGAGCAGAGAGTAGATGGCACAGAGTACTCAAGAAAGAAAATAAAATTCTATATTGCTTCTGTCAATGTAGTAGGTCAAAGAAGGTTCCTATTAAAAGGAAAAGGATCATGGTTTCAAATTCTGGAAGGTTTGGTACTTTATCTTTGGCTGAGGAACTGCTCTGCATAGACTTAGGTGCCTCCAAATACAGTATTTTGCAGAGTCTCTTCTTTTATGTATATTTATATTTATATATAAATATACTTAAATCCCTAGCCTAGTGAATGATCCACAGTCATGAAGCACTGTTTTCAGGCATGTGACAAAGAATGCTTATCTCTAAAAATCTGCAAAAATATCAACTAAGGTTTAATGCTTTGCTTATTAGAAAGCTGGTAAAATGCCACCTCACCTGTGGGAGTCATTCAGTTTTGATCTTGTTATCCAAGATTTTGTGTTTCTTTGAGTATTCTTTTGAAAATGATAAGAGAGAAGCTGTGTGTTCAGTGAGAATGAAAGCATGTAAATTTTCATTTCCAGAAAAGTTTTGTATGAAACATGTTAAATATTGTAAGAAATAGATGGGGGATAGTTTAAATTCACTGAAATAATTTTTAACTGTAACTCTCTGTTCAAGATCTTTTGATTCCTACATATTACATGTGTATTATAGTTTCATTGCATTAACTACAAAAAATAAGAGCATAAAATTATGCAATGGAGCTAGTTAATAAGTGAGGACATTTTTCACGACTATCTCAATGTGAAATATATCCCCTTAAAAGAAGAAAAGAAGACATCCAAAATTCCCAATCAAAACAATCAGGTTATTTAAAAAATGTTTTTAAAAAGAATTGTGATGGGTTGACCTTGGCTGGACACTAAGTGCTCACCAAAGCCTCTCTTTCACTCCCTTCCTCAGCTGGACAGGGGAGAGAAAAATATAATGAAAGGCTCGTGGATGGAGATAAGCACAGGGAGATCACTCACTATTTGCCATCACAGGCAAAACAGACTCAACTTAGGAAAATTAATTTAATTTATTACCAATCAAAATCAGAGTAGGCTAATGAGAAATAAAACCAAATCTTAAAATACCATCCCCCCACCCCTCCTTTCTTCCTAGGCTCAACTTTATTCCCAATTTGTCTACCTCCTCCCCTCCAGTGGCTCAGGGGGATGAGGAATGGGGGCTGTGGTCAAGTTCATCACACTTTGTCTCTGCTGCTCCTTCCTCTTCAGAGGGAGGACTCTTCACACTCTTCCCCTGCTCCAGTGTGGGTCCCTCCCACGGGGCACAGCCCTTCAGGAACAGATGGCTCCAGCCTGGCTCCCCTGCGGGGTCACAACTTGTGCCAGCAAACCTGCTCCAGCCTGAGCTCCTCTCTCCACGGTCCTCAGGTCCTGCCAGGAGCCTGCTCCAGCGCAGGCTTCCCACGGGGTCACGGAGGTTTCCTTCGGACATCCACTTGCTCTGGCATGGAGTCCGCCATGGGCTGCAGGTGTATGTATGCTCCTCCACGGGCTGCAGGGACACAGCCTGCCTCACCGTGGTCTTCACCAGAGGATGCATCTTATTTTAATCAGAGCTTTTCACGTAGCTAGGATATTGAAAACATCTATTTCCTGGGTGAGCTCACAGCGTATTTTTTTTGTCAGTGATGATACTGATTTAGTTATTCTCCTTCTGATGGATCACTTTCCTCTTCCTGTTTTCATTATATGAGTAGGAGCATCTTATCTTTGACACCCAACTCTTGCCTCCATTGAATTTGATTGCAATTGAGCAGGAAAAAAAAAAATATTACTGCCTGATATGATAGACAGATGGAAACAAACAGATTAAAAAGATCATGTATGTCAAACCTCTTGTCTTCAGAAACTAGGCTAAAATACAGCTGGTCTACTCAACTGATTCTCTTGAATATTTCTCCTAACTTTAGGTCATGGATAAATATGGTGAGTTCTATGGCCGTGACAGGATCAGTGAGTTACTAGGAATGGACAAAGCTGCTCTCGATTTTAGTGATGCTCGAGAAAAGAAGAAACCAAAGAAGGATAGCTCCTTATCTGCTGTGTAAGTATTTGCTTCTGGTTTGTTTGTGTGATTTTTTGTTTGTTTGTGTTGTGAAGATTTTTCTTTGCTTGGGGGTTTTTTGTAAGTTAAAATCAAGTATTCAAAGTTTGTCAGTCAGCTTTGAATTTTCTTGTTGCTCTTTTATGTATAGCTATTTAAGATAAATCAGTTCTTAAGTTGAATGATATAGTTAAATTATTTCATTACAGACAACATATGCAGGAGTGCACTGGTTTTTATGTATGAAGATCTAGTTTGGTGCACAGCTGCTTGAATGCATCACATTCCCACTGTTTTGATAGTGTCATAACTGGGCTGGAAACTCCTTTTCATAGTTGTCTCAGATCAGCTGGAAAGAATGGGGAAAAACTGCCACTGTGTATTCTGTTTATAAAGAAATGATGGAATAAATTTAAGTGCTAGTGACCATTAAATCTAGGAAGCTGGATGATTAGTCATCACATATTTTATAATTTGTTTTCCCTAAACTGTATTTGTCTATCATCTGAGACACAGACCTGAAAAAAGCCCCTAGACATTCAAAGTAATTGCATTCATTTTCATTCTTAGGGAAGGGACATGCTCAGTTTTTGTGAAGCACTGCAAAAATGTTCTTTCTAGTTGTGCATTATAAAAGAAGATACCCAAACAGATAGAATATAGTTTAACAGATGGACTTTTAATGCTGCAGAGATTCTAATGTAAGGGTTTATTGATACCTTTCTTTAAAAGCAACATTTTATCAGTGGGTTTGCAAGGGTTATGTCAGTTAAATAGGGGGACCACTAGCAGATTAGAAGCATTGAAGCAAAGGCTGATTTTGTAAAGATGGATAAATAAACCCGGAGTCCATCTAAACCATCAAACAAGTGCAGTGTTAAGGCCTAAGGACTCTGTGGTATTACAATACTAAATAAAATTTAACATTGTGGAAAGAAGTACTTTCCAGAATACTTTAACTGGTTTGTTTGGAGATTTTTTTGTGTGGGTTTGTTGGGGTTTTGTTTGGTTGGTTGGTTTTGTTGTTGTTTTGTGGTTTGGTTTTTGTTTGGTTTTGGTTTTTTTCTGCTGGATTATAGTAGGATCCATGCTTGAATTTAGAAAAAAAAGATTGATTTTTATTACTTTTATGGTTGGTATAAAAAGAAAATCACACTACTTTCCCTTCCATTTGTCTTCATGACTCATATTTGTGAAGAAATTTGAAATAATGTTTCTGTGAATGCTCTTGAAAAAACAGACCAGAATGAAGCAGTTGGAGATGGCTGATAAAAATACTTAATTTCAGAATGAGACCTGAAGGATGCCAGTTTTTTGTTACATCCCTAATGTCTACTCTATATGTTAAAAAAAAAAAAAAAAAATTACGACCTCATCTGTCTTTTATGTTCTCCCTGGAGAAATTATCCATACTTATAACAGATGAATATGTTGTGGGAAAATAAACAACTATAACAGAAATTTACAGAACCATTCACATAAAATTCATATGCTTCAGGAAGGTACATATATCCACTTTTTGTCGGTTTCAAAGATAAACACTAATGCAGCTACTAAAACAGGCTCCAGATTCAATATTTGAAAAATATTTACAGTGCAATGAAGAGAAAGGTAGGAAAAGCACTGGAGTGAACACTTACTGCAGGGCTTTGGGGCCAAAAAAGTGAGAGTAGTATGGCTTGGTGCAGATCCCAGCTCTAGTGCCTCTGCTTCTGCATGTGCCAGCAGGAGGTGGCCCAAACTGAGGTCAAACTAGATGCAGCATGTAGCATTTCTATTCCCAATACAAATGAACCAATTTTTTCTTCTCTCTTTGACCCTTGGCTCCTATTGTTTCTTCCCCTTTCCTGTGCGCAAATAACCTGGGATTCCCTTCCATCTGTCTTTCTGCAAGGGACTCAGAGCACTCTACTTGCAAGTGACCATGTTCCTTCAGAAGCTCCTGCCTACCCACTGATATACTGCACAAAAAATCCTCAGTTCCTTAACTCTGGAAGAGTAATTCAGCTTATGGATGCAGTATTGTTTAAGTATATATATTTAAATTTATGAATATGTATTTAAATATTTAAATAACTTGCAATATCATTTAAATATAACCAACTAAGGAGGCTGATGCAGTTGGTGCTTTACTGTAGATTAGGCAGTAAAGACATTTAAAATTTACACAATGGGATTGAGAGTGCAATGTTTTTCCATTGAGTAAGTTTCCCTTCTGGAGTGGATGGTGTTAAACTACCTGCAGCATGGATAATGCACATTTGAGAGAATAATATGAAAGACACAAAGATGAAAGTTATTTAGCAGAGGTCTCATAGTGAGGATCACCTCTCAGATCCTTTACCTTCCTAACTGCTGTTCTTGATTCTGTGGTCATTCATCTAGTCAGAGTAAACAGAAGAGGCAACTGTGGCTCAAACATCTGCAGCAATTGGTGACATAAGGCTAATTTGGGGGAAAGTAAGCAGGGCTTTTGTTGGATGCTCATGTGGCAGAAGAATCCTTCCCTTTTCAAGAAGATCGTAATGTAAATAATTTTCTCCTGGAAGATGCGAGGTTTCCATAGTTTAACGAGAAGATAAACCATATCATAAATGTGAAGTATATAAGAATGAGTGTGGTTAGGCTCAGAATGTGAAAGAGGTTAAAAGGACTTATTCTTCCTTGTCACGAGAAATATTAACCTAGGTTTTCAAAAGATTATGGAGCAGATAACTGTCTTGTTAATAATGTAGTATCTTGGAGAACTGTATTGTCTCTGATAAACTAGTAAACTTTCCCCTCAGGTGACAGCCTGCCTCTTGCCCGTAATGGCTGGTGAATAAAGGATTTTACTTGAGATAGTTTCTACACCTGAAGTCCCAAGATTTAAACCTGTTATGACATCACCACAGGATTTACAAACCTGCAGATGCACCTCTTTGTCCAGATAGATGTGTATATCTGCAAGTGGGTAGTGGCTTCAGCCTTTATGGTTGAGAGGAAGGCAAAGTCACTGTTCATGTATAATGTCTAAATTCCCTTTGAGAGGAATGATGCACCCTTTCCACTTACGGCTGCCAACGTAAGACACCTCCTCCTTTGATTATTTACTTGGGAATCTTAAGCCTGGTGGATCCTTGCAGAGGGTTTGTGTAGAATACCTTAAAGTAGTAAGCTATTCTATGTGCTCTATCTCCAAGGCAGACAGATAAAGCCACTGAGTAGCTCATTGTTTTGTTCTGTTTTGTTTCACTACAGTGCTTTCTTTTTGTAATGGTCAACTGACACCGTTCTCCATAACACTTCTGCTAATGTTCAGTGCCTATCACAAAAGGAGCACTATTTCGACACAGTGCAATAAAAAAATGTATTTCCTATTCAGTTGACCAATTAATAAATAATGAGTGTTTCTAATCTGATGGGATGGTTTCTGTTGTACAAATAGTAATATTAACATAAGATCTTCCTGAACATTTACATTGAAACTCATTAATTGGAAAAAATGATCGTATTTTCATTAATGATTTTTCTTATACCTTTAGAAAAATGGTTCATCTTTCTGAACTGTTTTCTCTGCTAGACTAGCCTCCTGAAACAACGTGAAAGAACCTTAACAGAAAATTTCAGTGTCTGCTAAGAAAGTTAATGTGAAGAGCTAACTAATTAAAACTGACTCTTCCCAGTTTTAGTTTGTCTGTTATTTAGGAAATAGGTTAAAGGCTGCTGCAAGGCTATTTTTCAGTTTGAACTTAAAGTAATGATAGTTGTTCCTCAGCAGGTAATGCCCTGTATCTGCTCTGAATAGCTCTGATGTAAAAACATTAAAACGATTCTGGCTGAAAACTTCAGAATTTTCTGATTCCCGTTATACATCCCGTATGGTATGATTTGGTTGCCTGAGGGTTTTTCTGGTTTAAGGGAAACAAATGAAATTGTAAAAAAGAAAATAAAAGTCTGATAAATATTGTTTAAATAGAATAATAGAATTCTTTGGTTGAAAAGGACCTTTAAGATCATTGAGGCCAACTGTGCCTGACCACTACTAAGCCATGTCCTCAAGCATCTCACCTACCATTCTTTTAAATAACTCTAAGGATGGTAACTTGAGCACCTCCCTGGGCAGCCTGTTCCAGTGCCTGACAACCCTTGCAGTCAAGAAATGTTTCCTACTATCCAATCTAAACCTCCCCTGGCATAACTTCAGGCTGTTTCCATACTTGTGCACCTTCAGGTTCCTTAGATGAAGATCCTGAACCTGATGTTCTCCTACAGTGGGCAGTCCTTCATTCTTCCAGTCCCTGCCCTTCCCTTTTGCGACTTGGTCAGTGTGGTGTAGAGCACTCGCTGGTAAAGACTGAGGCAAAAAAGTCATTGAGTATCTCAGCCTTCTCCATAGCCCAGATAACCAGGTCTCCCGTTTCCTTCCAGAGAGGACCCACATTTTCCCTAGTTTTCCTTTTATCACCAACATACCCGTAGAAGCTTTTCTTGTTGCCCTTGACATCCCCGGCCAGATTTAATTCTACCAGGACTTTAGCTTTCCTAAGCTGCTCCCTGGCTGCTCGGACAATTTCTCTTTATTCCTCCCAGGCTACCTGTCCTTGCTTCCACCTTCTGTAGGCTTACATTTTTTGTTTGAGTTTGTCCAGGAGCTCCTTGTTCATCCATGCGGGCCTCCTGGTGTTTTTTCATTACTTCCTCTTTGTCGGGATGTATTGCTCCTGAACTTGGAGGACATGATCCTTGAATATTAATCGACTTTCTTGGGCCCCTCCTCCCTCCAGGGCTTTATTCCATGGTGCTCCACCAAGCAGATCCCTGAAGAGAATCATACAGTCATAGAATCCTAGAATAATCCGGGCTGGAAGGGACCTCTAAAGGCCATCTAGTCCAACCCTCTGCCATGAGCAGGGCCATCTGCAACTGGATCATGTTGCCCAGAGCCCCATCCAACCTGGCCTTGAATGTTTCCAGGGATGGGGCTTCTACCACTTCTCTGGGCAACCTTTTCCAGTGTTTCACCACCCTCATTGTAAAGAATTTCTTCCTTACATCTAGTCTATATCTCCCCTCTTTCAGTTTAAAACTTTCCCCTTGTCCTGTCACTACAGGCCCTGATAAAATTTTCCTTGTCTGTCTCATAGGCCCCCTTTAAGTACTGGAAGGCCACAATTGGATCTCCCCAGAGCCTTCTTTTCTCCTAGCTGAACAGCCCCAACTCTCTCAGCCTGTCCTCATAGCAGAGCTGCTCCAGCCCTCGGATCATCTTTCTGTCCCTCCTCTGGCCCCGCTCCAACAGCTCCGTGTCTCTCCTGTGCTGAGGCCCCAGAGCAGACGCAGCACTGCAGGTGGGGTCTCACCAGAGCGGAGCAGAGGGGCAGAACCCCCTCCCTTGACCTGCTGGCCACGCTGCTTTGGATGCAGCCCAGGAGGCAGTTGGCCTTCTGGGCTGCCAGCGCACATTGCTGGCTCATGTCCAGCTTCTTGTCCACCAGCACCCCCAAGCCCTTCTCAGCAGGGCTGCTCTCAATCCCTTCAACCCCCAGCCTGTATTAATACTGGGGGTTGCAACTGGACGTTGCATTTGTCCTTGCTGAACTCATGAGGTTCACCTGGGCCCACCTCTTGAGCCTGTCCAGGTCCCTTTGGATGGCATCCCGTCCGCCAGGTGTGTCCACTGCACCACTCAGCTTGGTGTCATCTGCAAACTTGCTGAGGGTGAGCTCGGTCCTGATGTCTATGTCATTGATAAAGATGTTAAAGTCTGCTCTCCTGAAGTCCAGGGTACTGAACTTGCTGCTGCCTCCTTGCTGACCTGAGGATCTCAAACTCCACCATTACATGGTCACTGCAGCCAAGGCTGCCCTTGAGCTTCGCATTCCCACCAGCCTCTCCTTGTTGGTGGGAACAAGGTCCACCATCGCACCTCTCCTTGTTGGCTCCTCTGTCGCTTGGACAAGGCAGTTATCATCAAGGCATTCTAGGAACCTTCTGGATTACTTATGCTATGTTGTCCCTCCAACAGATATTGGGGTGGTTGAAGTCCCCTATGAGGACCAGGGCTTGTGAATGTGAGGTTGATTGTATCTGTCTATAGAGGGCCTCATCCATGCAGTTTCCTGGCCGGGTGGCCTGTAGTAGACTTCCACTATAATGTCACCTGATTATGTCCTGATATCAGTGTGAAAAGCAAAGGGCACAAGCTCTGAAATTCATTTTACCTCACTTTGTCTGTCCTTAATGTATCACCCAAGTTATGCTATCATAACTAATGGCAAAGAATTGGCATTTTGAGGTGCAAATTCTCTGACCTTTTTTTGACAACTACATTAGCCTCACATGGGTTCTGTTTAAAAATAAATTCTCTTTTTTTTCCATGGATTATAAAGACAGTTCATTTCATATGTATATGATTACATTGTAGACATAGCTGAGCAGCATATCTGATGAATCCTAACCAGTATTTATTCATTTGTTTTTCTGCCTTTGGTTTTGGTTGTTTTGTTTTTTGTTTTTTGGGTTTTTTTTGATATATCTATTCCAGAGTAGAATTGTAAATTTGAACAAGTTTCTAATGTGTATCAGCTTTTGGAGAAATAGATCAGCTGTTGTCTCCTGTGTTTATGTGTCAATACACTTCCTATGGATTGTGTTGCGTATTTTTCTATTCTGTTTTGATACAAAATGCAATTAATTTATTTATTTTTACAGGCTAAATTCCATTGATGTTAAATATCAGATGTGGAAATTAGGAGTTGTTTTCACTGATAATGTAAGTTTATCAGTATATATATAAGTATATATTCACCTTCTAAAAAGCAATACACACTTGTTAACCTAAAGTGTTTCAAAGGGAGGTATGAAATACTCTGAATTATATTCAGTTTACTACATAGATGAAGAAAATCTTGGATGCTTAAAAAGACATTGCCAAAATCTTTTCCCAGTTACATACATATTAGTCTATAAACCGTCAGCTAATTGCTGCCCCCCTTCTGATATGCTCTATTCAGGAGCAAAAAGCAAGCACTATACTGCAGAATTAGAAAACTGATTATATAAATTCCGCTTTCCATTTTCATATTGTTTGTAAACTTTATGAACACTTGCATATTCCTGGAGCACAGTCATATTGGTATAGTTAATGTATGTGGAATTGCTAAGATTGATATCACTGAAAATGGTAGTAGGGTGTCACAGAATGAGACTGATGACTTCATTTGAAAAAATAAGTCTTTAAAAACAACAACAAAAAAAGGAATGATAAACAAGACTGTTAAATTACCTTGCAGTTTAAGTCATCACTCATCATATGATTATTGTGTCTTATGATTATAACTTGCCTAACTCAGTTTATTTTACTGGTGGAAAACATGGTTGGGGAACAAACAATTTTGGAACTAGGACTGCCGGAGAATGAAAGTGTAATCTGACTTTAGTCAGGACGAGTAGAACAATAAGTCTCCGGGTCTACAGACAGCATGATCGGTAGAGTTAGTTTGTTCAGGATTAGTTTATTTCAAAGGGAGGGACTGTAATTTCTCTTATAAACATGTACTTGTCTTTAAGTCAGATAAAAATTAAATGATGGAGGAAAAGATTAAATTAACATTTGTAGTAATAGTAAACTACTTATATAATGCTTACATGTTTAAGTAGTCATTTTAATAGTTTGAGTTAATTATGAAATTCCTTTTGTTGCTTGCAGAGTCCTTTCATTTGTCATTAACTACCTTAGGGCCTTACTACTTTAAATTATTTAGAAATTCATGAACAAAGAATCGTTTAAATCAGAAAAAGCAAATAAGGATTTAGCAATTTCAAAATAAGATTTGACAAATTTAAATTTAGAATATGTCAATTTTGACAATTTCTTGTGAACTCTGTGATAGCTGACAATATTTTGCACAAAGAGAAAATTCTCCAAGATCTCTAGATAATTCTGAGGGGAAAAAAAAAAAAAGTTTCCTGTTTAAAGAAAAGCGCATTCAAGCAATTTGTACCTTTCCTTAGTGTTTTGAATTAAGTTAACGAAAATAGCCATGAGTTTTATTTTGTGATGTGCTTGTTTTTTCTGTTAGTCTTTCCTTTATCTAGCTTGGTACATGACCATGTCAGTCCTTGGCCATTACAACAATTTTTTCTTTGCTGCTCATCTCCTTGACATTGCAATGGGATTCAAGACATTACGAACTATCCTGTCATCAGTGACCCACAATGGCAAACAGGTATCAACTATCACCTCTGCAGCTTTTTTTTTTTTTTTACTGAAGGAATGCAGAGGAAAGATCACTTGATGACTTACTTCAACTGCTCTGCAGATTGACAACAGAATTGTTCCTTCATCATGAAGTTTATAACAGGGGTCAGTGGGGTAACTAGTCAATGGGATTTATAAGCACTGGGATGTATGACTATAGCTATTCTGAGCAACTGTGTCATAAAGTTACTGTTTAAAACTTTTTCAGGATTCATCTAAAGGAAGATCCAGTTGAGACCCAGTTACTCTTTCTGTTAGAGGACTGTTTGAGAAACTCAGCTCTTTGATAATAAGAGTCTTTTCTTAAAGAACCTATGGAATCTGAAATTGCATTTCTGATTTAAGTAAATATCTAAGGCATTTCATCTACTGAGATCTGTTGTAGGAATGACAACATGTAACCTGACACTTAGTGTTGCTCAGGTCTAATGACCTTCCTAGTTCAAAGGACCTTTGTAAACAGTTTTTAGTGATAAAAAAGCCATCCTTGGTCTGCTTGGAAGGTGTTCTAGCAAGGCAGCTCATATAGTTCTTATTCAAGTGGGCTGGGAATGGTAAGATAAAGATCATCTCTGTTGTGTATATTTATGTGCTGTTGTAGTAAAATGGAACGTCAGTTTTGACTTTATACAATGTAGGTGATTTAGAACTCTGGTGGGAAGTGCCATTCCGAATTTTATCAGAAGCAAATCATTTTTCAAGGTTTTTGTTTTCGTTCTCTTTTGTTTTAAGGAAGTTTGACACTAGAGAAACATAACATCATTAGCAATGGTTATTTATAAATGCAAAGGGTGATTAAGATGCTTTCTTTTGCAAATTTAATTCTGCCTTCAAATGCATTATTGTCAACATTTTAAAATAATACACATTGAAATGGACCGAATTTATTTTTCAAATAGTGAAGCTGCTGGCATATAGAAGACTCTTAAGTATGAACGCACCTTGACAAACTGTTATTTGTTTTAATTTATGTGGCAAGCTTAAGTTTCATTTGTGGAATAAAAATTGTATCTTGAAAAGTTACCGAAATCAACATACTACAGTCTTTGCCCTTAAAAGAACAGAATTTCTCAAATTCTTAATTCTGATTTCTTTTAAGAAAAAAAAAAAAAAAAAAAGTGAAAAAATCAGTCTGCACATAAAGAAAAAGTATTGCATTTTTTTAATAACAGTCCTGAAGGTTTAGCAAATTATCTATGAAGCAGGGGGGCATTATTTATGATAAGGAACTTTTTGGATCTGGCAGCTATGCAAGCGAAATATCAATTTGCAGGATATTGCAGTTCATTTCCAGCTACTTTTAATAAAGCTCAAGGCAATATTTTAATGATGTTGTAGTTGAGCAGAGGGGTATTTGTTGCTGCTTCTGTGAGATAGATATTAAAATATTAGGAACAGTTTGGTTTATATGTGATTTCTTAGATGTAAACAAAACTGTTTCAATATTAAGTTAGAAATACTATATTGCAATGATATTAAATAGAAGTTCTATTAATATTAGGCAGTAAATTTCCAGATATTTTTGTCTGATTGTGTGGGTTTTATTATGATTCTAATGGATTATTTGACTGTGTATGTATCCGCTAGATTTTTCAAGATTTGTCTTTGTAATTGTGTTTCTGAAGTTTAGTTTTTCTTCAAAATAAATCAGGTGAAATGCACAATTTTTGCATGAAAATATGCAGATATATTGCTAAATATTACAAAGATATACAAAGAGACAGAGAAAAGTAAAGAAAGTTTTCCTTCTGCTAGTACATATAGTTTATTGTTACTTTCCTTCTCTTTTTGCAAAGAAAGTTGTGTAGCATAATTTCATGGTGGTGTTACATCCACTTTATAATGTTGTCTTCCAGCTTGTCCTAACAGTGGGATTACTGGCAGTAGTAGTATATTTGTACACAGTAGTGGCATTCAATTTTTTCCGCAAGTTCTACAACAAGAGTGAAGACGGTGATATGCCAGACATGAAATGTGATGATATGCTAACAGTAAGTCTTACTTTGTTTTCTGGATTTTTTCTTAAACTGTTACGTTTTTGTCCTGACCTTCTTGTAATTCCTATTCATGCAGTCGTGTCTTTAGCTAGCAATAGCAAAGACTGAAATTGAAGGCAAAGGAACAGATGTAATGAACATCCCCAACAACTAGGTATACCCTGTGTATGTTAAACAAAGACATCTACAAATGAATAGAAGAAATGCGATGGTATTCTTTGCTGTACTCTCTCTAAGAATGAAAAAACACAACAAACTGTGAAGATGAGCTGAGTCAGTTAAAGAGCAGTACTTCTGAATCTTGAGGTTCCTACAGGCCATTAAGGAGGAGGATTGGTTATAGATAAGGACTTTCATAGCTAATTTAGGTACTGAAATGCTTGTTTATGTGCTTGCAAATCCACAGTTACCCTTAGTGTGAATTGCCATGGTTATTTTCAATTGGCAATTCTGTTACTGAAATCTCTTCTGTGCTCAGAACCACTGAAAATGGTTATGCACTTACTGAGACAGTGACAGGCCTTGCAGTTGTGGATGGTAGGTAGAGCTTAAATCACAAAGAATTTCTAAGATGCATTGCTGTTAATATACTTCTAAAAGCAATTATCTACAACAAAGTTAAATATATTTCAGTATGTTGTGCAATATGAATCACTTCCAGGGAATTAACACCATTGAAAAGCTCAATAATTAGATAAAGTCTGGAAGCAGACTAGTATGTCTATATTTTTGTCCGGTTTGGGACATTCAGTACAAGAAAGACATAGATAAACTGGAGCATAAATCAGTGGAGGGCTGCTAAATTGTCATGTTCTGAAGCGCTTGCCCTGCCTGGGAGTAGACGCTGAGGGAATTGGGCTTGTTTGGCCTAGAGAAGAGAAAGCTTCGGGTGAAGGGGAGTGTAAGAGCAGTTCCCCAGTGACTGCAGAGAGGTTACTGGGAAGATAAATCCAGGCTTTTTACATCAGTGTGTGGCAGGAGATCATGGACTGAGGAGAGCCAAGTGGTGGATCAGGTTGCTTAGAGAAGTTGTGCAGTCGCCATTTTAGAAGGCTGTAAAAACCTGACTGGATAAAGCCCAGAACAACTTTGTATGAGCTTATAGTGGACCCTGCTTGAAGCAGGATTTGGACCAGAGACCTTCTGAAGTCCCTTCTGAGCTGAAAATGCACTTACAGAAAGACTAATATTGTACAGGAATGAGTTAGAATAACGTGATATGCTATAAAATCAGTGTTGTCTTTTGTAAAAGCAGTAAAACTTGCAATGTGATGTTAAAGAAAAAATACAGAGAATATATTTTTATTCTTAGAAATAGAAAAGTAACCTTTAAAACCTTTTAGATAACTAACACTACATTCACTTAAGTTTATGATTGACTTTCAGTGGTGAAATAAACTAAAAATTGTTACATTTTTCAGCCATTTGTCACTCAGCAAATGTTACTCTATCAGTTTCTTACATAAGGGATTTTGGGGGTAAGTGTGGCATAGAAATGAAAGAATGGATTTTTTGTATGATTAGATTTTAGTAGTTATTGTTACTATCATCACTACTTTTTGATAGGAAGTGAGAACTTTGGACCTGTAGTTTGCAAAGCTACTTAAAGGAAAAGAAGCAGACCTCTGAGGGTGATACCGTAATTTTCTATTATAATATAGCATGATAAACTGGAAATTTTGCATTGTCAGTATCCCACATAACTATACCAAGACACCTGTTATACCACTTTTCAGATTATAGTTTCACAGTGTTAGTCTCAGAATTTTTTTTATCATTAGCCTGTCCTCTGAACATTCCTAAAGGTTCTTTGTGTGTTCTGATGTGTTTTGTTTAATTTTTGTTTGAAACACAAAGGTGGTGAAATTCATTCCCTTTTGAGCTAGGAAAATGGAAAAGGAAATGGCTGTGGTGGTAATGGTATTTCCTATTTGCACATTACTGAAATGGTTGTACATGAATCATAGTGTGCTGCTGGGCTTGAGGTAGCTGAACTTCTGATCTTTTTGAACCTGCTCCATAATGACAGAATATGAAATACTGCAGTTTCAACTGCACAGCAGCATTTCAGCTCCCTCAGAAATATACACAGCCTCAAAGGAGAGAAAAAGATGACTTGACATAGTATAGTTGCTACACCATAGACCAGTTCTGCCAATTAATGAGTTTGTAACAATGGGTATTTTTACTTTTAACTGCAGACAGACTTTGTATCCTTTTGGTTTGTGTTTTCTAGTGCTACATGTTTCACATGTACGTTGGAGTACGTGCAGGTGGAGGCATTGGTGATGAAATAGAGGATCCGGCAGGAGACGAATATGAAATCTATCGGATTATCTTTGACATCACTTTCTTCTTCTTTGTGATTGTCATCCTGCTTGCAATTATTCAAGGTATATGTTTGTAACCCATGGCGAGAGTGAAAGCGTTATTTAGCAGTACAAAGGTCTTAGTGCTATGGTAATCATACACCTAAGATTCAACCAGGACACCAGGGCAGATCATGAAGCACAGCTTTATATAGTAAATCACACCCAGATGGCTTTTATCCATATGTTGTTCTTCCTCATCTCTGTAAAATCAACAGGCTGGAACTGGATCAGCGGAAACAAAAAAAGCTCTTTACTGTGAGAATACTGCTGTCACAACAGTTTCTGTCTTCTCATTGCCCTTTCTAAAAGCCTCCTGTAAATCATCATCAAGAGAAGTGGTTAGAAATGTTGTGGTATACCTTAAAATTGTCTTTCAGCATAGCACACCCTTTGTGAGCTTACATGGACAAAATCAGTAGCAGGTGCTGTCATTATTCCCCTGCCAGCATCTAATGTTTTTGACTGGCAAATCTTCTGATTGGTGGTAGTAGTGTGAAAATTGGAACATAGCTTTCAGAGGTTTAATCTTTTCTTACATAAAAACCTCTGTCTGGTGTGATGCTTGCTTACTTGTACAATGTCAAAGAGTAAAGAAAGGTGCTTGATATGAAACAGGCTTAGTTATATCCTGGTTAATGACAATGGAAAGTCAGTTGACACCAAGTGAGCTTCTGAATTCAAGTGAAACTATATGACTGATAGTGTGGCTCGCTGTTGTAATCTGGATAGCGGATACTTAATTTTGGGAAATCAGGGGTTTTCTGTTATGTTTGTATTAATGATATTTAATGTTATTACCTAAAGTACTTAAAAGCCCTATCTGTTTACTTATTATACCTTCAAAAGATTGTCAAAAATGCCCAGAAGATCATCTTTTATTAAAGTTTCAAAAAATTAACAGAAGTATATTCTTGATTTTGGAAAAAAGTGTCATGATTTTTGCTAGGACCAGTTGCTGTTGTAAATACTGATACCTTATTGCTTTCTGTTAGCTAACTTACGATGATTTTGACCACAGTAAGGATGCTTTCTCAACTCCTGCATGGAAGTTTAGAAGATCATAGAATCATAGAATTGTAGGGGTTGGAAGGGACCTCGAGAGATCATCGGGTCCAACCCCCCTGCCAAAGCAGGCTCCCTAGGACATAGCACTCAGATAGGCGTCCAGGCGGGTCTTGAATATCTCCAGTGAAGGAGACTCCACCACCTCCCTGGGCAGCCTATTCCAGTGCTCTGTCACCCTCACTGTGAAGAAATTTTTCCGCATGTTGGTGCGGAACTTCCTGTGTTCCAGCTTGCAGCCATTGCCCCTTGTCCTGTCCCCACAGACCACTGAAAAGGGGCTGGCTGATTCCCCCTGCATCCCCTGCTTCAGGTAATTATAAACTCCAATTAGGTCCCCCCTTAGTCTTCTCTTCTCAAGGCTGAACAGTCCCAACTTACTCAGCCTTTCCTCATAGGGGAGATGCTCCAGGCCCTTAAGCATCTTCGTAGCCCTGAAGATGACACTGAGCTTGTGGTAAATTATAACTCTTAGTCGAGCTACTGGTATTCATCAGTTTTACAGCACAGCAGTGTCAATAATGATTGTGGAGTTAGTTCTTATTTGTATTGGTGTAAGCAAAGCGGGAATCATAAAGAATTTATAATCTGAGCCATGGAGCTTGTGTTGGTTTTTCTTCTTCATTCCGTACCTCCCTGAAATGACCCCTTACTTCTGTAGAGCTCTGACAGTGGAACCTCATATTACATGACAGCTATAATGAGACAACATGCACACAGCTCTGGGCTTCCCCGCATCTGCCATGTAATAAATCCCTGAACTCTGTTAAATGTAAAATACAGCAGTATTTTTCCTATAGTAAACCTTCCATCACTGTAAAACCACATACACCTTCATGTACGGAGTCAAGATTAAAGCACTGTGAATAAACAGAAGTCTGCTTGTCCCATTTTATAAATCCAAATGGTACTACCAGCCATGTTACTAGTAGCCATTTTCTTTGACTTGCACATTTTCCTTCATGTATTGAGTTGTTTTTGTGGTCTTTGGAATGTATATTGGCTTCTATTATTTCTGCACAAGATTCTTGTTTAATATTCTTTGTCTGAGTTATCTCTGGATTTCCAAATATTCTTTGTCATGTCTCTGTTCTTGAACATTAACTATCATTTTAACTTAAACCCTAGGTTTAATTATTGATGCTTTTGGTGAGTTAAGAGATCAGCAAGAGCAAGTTAAGGAAGACATGGAGGTAAGAACATCCAATTGCTGAACCATACCTTGTTTTCAGGTTTCATGAATATCTGTTTTCAATGAAAATGTAATCTAGCAAGTGGATAGTTTTTTTAAACTAAGAGGAAAATACAATTCTGTACATGGTCCAATATGATACAATGTCCTGGATAAGATTCTACTCATTAAATGGAAATAACAACTGAGGGGTTTTTTTAATTGACAATTTTTTTTTTTTTTTTGTATCTATTAAAATATAAGAACTTACCTAAGTAGTTATGTTAGTACCCAATAAAATTGTTTCCAGACAATTTTGTGAAGAGGAAACTCTGCCAGCACCCAGCTTCTGAATGGCATTTACCACTTTTTGCTGCCTCATGTGAAAGAGGTATGCTAGGTGCTAGCTGCTACCTTGCAAGTCTCTTTGCATGAAACACAAACCCAGGCTGTCTAAAGTGATATTCTGCTCTAAGCATATTTTGGATTTGTTTGCCAAATCCTAGTATGGATTTTTTTTTAATACCTCCAGATCAAGTGTGGCCAGTTTTTTTTGTTGTCGGTTTTAAGTTAAAAAAAAATCAGAAATTCCAACAGCTTGTTTTTTCTTGACTTTTTAAAGTTTAGACTAATCTCTGTATCTTCATTTTTGTAAACAGCAAAATCTTTGTACATTACTATATATTATAATGAATTACAGATTTGTGGCTATTTAAGTATTTTGGATCTTCAAACTAGAGGTTTCTAACACAGAGTGTTAACACTGTCATGTTACAGTTCATCTCAAATGTAATTTTCTTAATTAGATGCAAATCTATGTGTGAAAGTTTTCTGTACTTGGTGGTTTTCTATTCTGTCATTTAAGTATGACTGTAAGAACTCAGAAGTGTTGCAAACCTACTGTGTTTTGTAGTCTAAACTTTGAGCATATTCAGTTTCAGCTGGACATGCACAACAGGCATTGAGGTAAATATTGCCATATGTTACAGTGAGTGCTATTTAGAATTATAGAATGATTTGAGTTGGAAGGGGCCTGGAAGACCATCTAGTTCCACCCCCCCCTGCCTCCATATTAACAGTGTAAAAAGAAAAAAAAAAAATCAACTTTGACAATTATATGCCATTCTTTTTCCTGGTACCTGTTCACTTACAGCTATTGGTTCAGCACATATTAGGCATAATGCATGGCCATTTTCAAGAAAATTGTTAGATTTTTATTGGCCTTTTCTCAAAGAGGGGCAGGGTTATATATAGTGTTGAAGTGCTCTGTATTCTTTCTTTTAGACCAAGTGCTTTATCTGTGGAATAGGAAATGACTACTTTGATACAGTGCCCCATGGCTTTGAAACACACACGCTACAGGAGCACAACTTGGCCAATTATTTGTGAGTACAGTAAAAGAGAACTCCTCACTAACTCATGACCCTTGCAGCCTCTGCAAGTACCTGATTAGCTCGCTCGCATAAGAGTCAGTACTGTTTTGCTTTGATGTGCACTCATGCTGTCTGAGTATATAATTCTGTGATGATGGGAGCAAGGAGCGAACAAACTTCATTTCATTACCTGATTTCCAGCTTGGTTGCGACACACCAAGGCTGTGTGAGCTACGAGATGGAAACTGGGAACTTAATATGTGGCTGTGGAGGCATTGTAAAATTAAATGTGTTGTGTAAGGTACAGAGTAACAGTATGACCTGGCTGGGAGACTGATGAAGACAGTGCACAAGGAAAGGAGTAAGGCAAAAGAGGGAAAACTTACATTGGACAAAATATTTTGAGTGGAGTGCTGAGGCTGACTAAGAGAATCCAGGACAAAGGGAAGTAGGGGAACTGGAACGAGGAGCTAGAAAGGGGAGGGATCAGACTAAGGACATCAGGTCCCCCTTTGGAAAATCTAAGCAGAGCATCAGTGACCACTAAACTCTATCTTATTAAATCTGGAAGTAAAACTATTTATCAAGACCACAATCATTGTATCGTACTATTCCTCTCCTGTCAAATATATATGAAAATCCAGTGCCAAAGTGTATTTTATACTAGTGCTGTCATTATGAAGAAATGGATGGATTGAGTTTGTGCCTATAAACTAGCACTGTGTGTACACAAAATAATGAAACTCTGAAGACAAACATCCCTATAAAGAACTTCCACCCGAAAAACTGGTTGTGCAAACAAAATATGTTAAAAGCACTTTGATGTGGGATTTTGTTCCTGCTTACAAAGTACTACACAAATAAAATACTATAGCATACTTAGTCTGAGTGCATCATCCTAAGGAAATGTTTTCTGATACTTTTGTGCATTGAATATTTTATATTTTTGCATATGTTTGGAGAGAATGTCCATTATGAGTGAATTTTTGAAATCATCTGTCAGATATCTCAAAACCCCAAGACTAATGTTTTCTTTTCTGCTTATGTTGATCTTAAGTTATATACACAAGTAAAATATCACCAAACTATAACTTTAGTAAGAGAAATCTCTTAATCATCTTCAGCATTTCTTACTCGTTGTGAGAAGAGGAAAAAAAGTTCCAATGACTATTCTCTGCCTACTTCTAAGTTGGTGTTCATGGGCAAGAAGATGTCTATTATAATTTTCAGATTAGAAAGCTCAGAAAATCTTCATTTAATCTGAGCTGTTATTTACTGTAAATCAAACTGAATCTCTTGCATTTTAACATACTGTTCTTTGAACAATGAGTGAATGTCAACAGTGGCAGGAGAGTATATTTAATGTGTCTGGGAATATTATCATAGAACTCTGGAATCTGTAAATTCATGAACAGCATTATCACTGTAAACAACATGCTGAAAAATATCCATCCCTATAGGGGTTGCCTAATGTTTCCAAATATTGTATTCATAATAGCTGTTTCTTTGCTTGTAGGTTTTTTCTGATGTATCTTATTAACAAAGATGAAACAGAGCATACAGGACAGGTAGGTTGAGCGACTGTGCATGCCAACAGTTATTAAATAAGACTGATTTGAAAAAAAAAATCATCCAGGCTTGGCAAAACTAAGAGTATTCTAATGAATAGCTCCCTATATGGTATGTAACTTCTCATTCTTCTAAGCAATTCTGAGGGCTTTGGTTGCTTAATGTTAGACTATCAATTCCGTAGTTCTTTCCCATTTTGTTATCTGACCTGTTATCCTTAAATTGTTACTTCCACGAAATATAAATACAGACTATAAACAAAAATAACAAGAAAGAACATTTAAAGATCCTGTGAGAGCAACACTCTTCATTCCTCTCAGTTGATTCTTTTTTAAGTCTTTGTCCTTTGTAGTTATCTATATATAATCTTCTTTGTCTACATTCTTGGATAAGTCCATATGAAAGAGCTTATGCATATATTTAAAATTAAACCTGTGAGAGCAGTTTTCCTGGAGGTTTCTTCTTTGCTGTTGTTCTTTCAAACTTCTGGTGCTTCCTTCAACTTCCTTTAAATATAGCTAAAGTCAGTAAAAAAAGGTATCAAATTTACAGACTACTTTTTTTTCCCTAGTGATAGTCTTGCAGCTGACTTAGTAAGTAAAAGTAAAAGTTCCCATGTTGCAGATGAGAAAAAAATACCAAAGAGTATCAGATACATAGCCCTGAAGATTTGGGTCAGAGGGATGATTTGCTATAAATCTCTGTAGCTTTCTCTTTCTGAACTCTGATGTACATACTGGGCAATTGTAGTCATCCTCTGTGCATAAATCTTCTCAGCGTTGTCCAGTATCAGATTTTATGTATTTGCTTTGCTATTTTTGAACATCCATTTGTCATTTGAGAATTTCATATTAAATGAGATTTTTAAAAAAGTCTTTTTTTATTTGCATTTTCTTTTTTCTTGGCTTACAGTGTGTCCTACTATATTCACTGAAACCAGATTTCTACCAAATATTCAGTTTTGGTACTATTATTAGGTGATAATTTGAAAACTGAGAGTACATCATACTATGTAACTTGTGTAACACATGTCCTTTGTACCATGGAATTTGTGTATTAAAAACCACATTTAAGTGGTGCGACTAAGATATACCCTTTGCTATTCTTCAGACTGCCTAGAGACAGAGCCTTACCTGAACACATAATGAGAAAGAAAAAAGAAAACCCACCACTACTGATTCAGAAAATATTGCTCTTCTAAGAAATACCTGTAAAGGCCATTTTGTTTTAGGTATTGTGTGTAGGCATGTTTTGAAATGACTGATGCAGAAATTTGATCAAATTTCTGTGACAGAAAATATTCTGCTTATCTTGGTATTTGTCTCATTACCAGCTTTAATTGAGCTTTACGATGCTTCTGGATGGGCAATGAACTACCTGGTCCTCTTCGATGTGTTTCTCTAGTGCTTTTTGACTAGGTAACAAAAATCTAAAAGCTACTCTAAACTGATCAAAATCATTAACATGATTTTGTAGATTGATATACAACAACCTGATATGCACAGAATCAAAAAAAGTGAAGCAGCTGATAAATAAAAGAGAAAGAAAAAGCCATGGTTGATGCTTTCACATTGAATCAAGTTAAATTATTTAAACTCTGTTTCTTTCAGGAATCCTATGTATGGAAAATGTATCAAGAACGGTGCTGGGAGTTTTTCCCTGCTGGTGATTGCTTCCGGAAACAATATGAAGACCAGCTCAACTAAGCAGAGATGAGGATTTCCAGATGAAAATATGTCCATGCATTTCCCAAATCTTTTGGGAATGTCTAACAGATTTCTTAAATCCCCAAAGCTGTGTGCTTTTTGGAGCACCAAAGCTCTGTTTTTAATGACCCAACTGCACTTTTATTTTCTTGTGTATTTGCTTTGACAACACCTGAGTAAAGAACAATGAAAAATTACAGCAACTCTGGAAAACAAACCAACCACTTGCACACACGAAAGATATTCCTATACATAACATGCACACATATGAAGACTTGAGACAGCTTGTTTCTGAAACTGCCAGTTGATGCTCTTGTCTGTAAGATCACACATGGGGTGACATGGTAGCAACACTCATTCAATCTGTTTATTTCATCATCCTCAAAGGAACTATATGTAGTTCGCAGAGCACTGAAAAAGATTGTTGTGGACAATAAGTTGTGGGGAAATAGTGCCTTACTATATGTGGGTTGAGCTATGCAGAAGATGAGTGCATGATGACATTTTTTTTTTTTTTCCTTTATGTCTTCCCTTTCTTCCAAGTTAATATTTATTTTATGGTTTTGGTGGGTTTGGGAGGAAGGGATTTGCTTGTGCACATCTTTTTTAAATAGACTGGAGTGTCTCAGGACAAGATTAGGTTATTCTCATCAAGTTCATTTCACATTTACCTTCCTCTTTAGCTTTTGCTCTTATTTTGGTAATGCTCTAATACAACACTGCAACTTTATGAAATCTTTGTATGAAAACAAGACGACTGCAAAAAACACTTTAACAAGAAATGTTTCATTGCATGTTTATTATGCAAGTTTAAAACAATCAAAAAACCAACCTTCAGAAGCAAGTTGATCAACATGAAAGAACATTTACAATAATTATATCCATAGTAATAAAGTGTTGTGGGCTTTATTGTACATCTGGAACAAGTGTCATCAGCCAACAATGTATATGTTATGAATTTGACAATAGTTTTGGTTTATTTTCTTTTTCTTTCTTTCATTTCTGCCACCTGTGATTGATAGTGGAGTTGAAGATTTTCTTGTTAAATTATTTTTTAAAAGCAAAGCTGAAGCAATATCCATTCAGGGACTCCATCAGTTGCATCATGAAACACCAATGATATGTACATCACTCCATTTTGAGTCCTTTTCAATTGTAATGCCAGTCTTTACAAATAAAAAGAGAGATTCAGAATGGAAACAAGCTGGTTTTGGTAGCACTTGAGGTCTTTGTTATGGAGTCTTTTTATTAATCTCTACATTAATTACACCCACTTCAAAACAGGATAAAGCTGCTGTTTCCTTAATGAAAGTTTTTTGTTTTGTTTTTTCTCCTGGACTACTTACTGTTCTGTTGCTCCACCCTTATGCTTTACAGGCCATAGTTTTGTCATAAAATGAATTGGCTGTGTCAGTATTCAGTTATAACTAAGAAAAATTATAACTAAGGTAATAATCCTTTAAAAATATTAATTCTGTATTCTTAAAATCCAGTCTTTCAGTTCAGCAGATTGTGAATATCACTACTCTGAAATTGTGATCCTCATGAGGATTTTGGTAAAATTTTCTCAAAATCTACAATATTTAAGGCCAGAGGCTGGTCAGGCTGGTGATGGTGGGAGGGGCAGGTGCAGCAGCTACAATGTGTATTCAGGTTTTAAACCACCCCCGCCCAGTTTGCGGGATTCATTCCAGCTTTGTTTCCTCCCTGTTTGGCACAACTTCATAAAACACTTTTAATCAGCCTTTCTGGGATTTGCATAGAAGATTTAGAAATAAGGGATTACAATGATGTTCCTTTTTGGGTGTAAAATGAGAATAGTTTTCGTGTGACACACAGGTAAACATGCTATTTTAGTTTTGCACGTTTTGTTGAGAAATAATGTAGCTGATGATTCTGACTGATATTTCAAGATCCATTTGTTTTGAAAACAAATTGAAATAGACTTTGTAGGCAAATACAAGAATAAAAGTGACATGTTTCTTTAACATCAGCTTCCATGTCACAAAGCTTCTGGGGCATCCTTGCCGTTGAATCCAGTATACTGTATAACAAATATATGTGAAGCCACACTTAAACACTAGAGTCTTTCAGGATGACATCTACTGATTATATGGTAATGCAAACCAGTTTCTTTTTAAGTATGAAAAATCTTTATTAAATTAATTCTAGTTTTTACAAAAACAAATTCTTACAGGTAAGAACTGGTTCATTAGAGTTTGAGATCAGTCTTCACTGCTGAAAATGGATGGGCAGAACTTCAGAGCCTGGTTCGTACTGTCCCCTCGGCAATGGCTGTAGAATTTCTGAGAGTCCCTAAATCTTGGTGTTTCCTGTTTCCTTCAGTGCACAAAACTTGCCACCGAGAGCCTTTTTCTTAACGCATCTAATTCAAGAAAAGAATATCACTTTGAAATTAAAAATAAGAGTGCATGTCATAGAAGACTGGTTTATTTTAAAAGTATGCATTTCCTGTGACTCATACTGTTGCTGACACTAATGTGCACTTTTAGCAGGATGATATTATTCAGGCAAGACACATATTTCATGATACAGCCTGTGGTGTCCAAGTTAATACCCTTTAATTTGTTTTAGACTTAGATAAAGTTGAAGCAAATTCTTAGGTTTTATTAAAAATGACTGAACTTACTGTGACAAATGCAACTTCTTAAAATTTTTGTTGTTGTAAGAGAGTTAGTAAAATTAGCAATGTGCTCATATGAACCCAGCCAATACAGACAATTCACTGCTTTAATGGTTGTATCAAAAGAAATTAACATTGACATATGTGCCCTGTGTACTAGTGCAACATTCAAGAGCAGGTAATAATATGTCACTCAAAAACTGTAGTTTTAAATCTAAGAAATTCTATTATATTACTTGTGCATGTGATATTTAAAATAAGGTTATACTTACACATTTGTGTATGCTATTTTTTTTTTTTTTTTGGCTGCTAGCTGAGTTTACTGTTTGTGTCAGTGAAACTGTAATTGTCGGGAGGAACTCTTGCCCTTTATTGAGGACAGCAGAGAGATAGTTGTTGCTGTTTACTATGCCGAGAGGATTGCGAAGAGCTCTAAAACTGATGATCCTAGTGCATATATGTTGATTTCAGCAAAGAAACAAAGCAATGAATGGCAATGGAAAAACAAAGTAAGATAGAAGAGTAGTTGTGATATTAATTTGTGGAAGTTGATACCAGTTTATATACTGTTCAACTTAGAACTGAGTTATCTCACATTTGTTACACCTTCTTCCAAGACTCTGTTCTTATTTCTTTCCTTTCCCTAAAACTTTGAAACTTAAGCCTGTGTGTTTTTTACTGAGACAATCACAGCAAATGGAAGACAAAATTACATTAATATCCTTGTCCCGTGCATTTCTACAGGACTAATCCTTTCATCTTGGCCACTAATCTGCTATTTAAGTTGTTGAATATTTTCACTTGTAGCATCTTCCTACTGTTACAGGACTCCTACTAATGAATAAGAGCATTGCCCTTATGAATTAATGTTTCTTTGTATAACTCCTTTGATAACAACCCTGTCATTTTCAGAGGCACTGAATAATTTATTTTACTTACATAATCACCTATAAAGAACTCATAGAATGTAACATTTTCCAGATTTATTTATTTTCTAAAGTAGAATTTGTATTAGCTTTTTTGTTCATTGGCCAAAACAAATATAACTGTGCTGTTCAGAACAGGCTCTGTTAAAAGATAAGACATCTGTCACAGAGAGCATGGGTGGGTATGTTCTTTGATTAAACCAGTCTAATATTTGTGTTCATAAATATAGCTCCTTCAATCTCTCTTTTTAAGTCATAGCCACTTTTATTTGTGTTTTTATTTGCTTCTTTTTCAGTTATCTTTAGCTTTTCTAAAGCCATGCTAAACCATAGTGACTTGGTTGCAAATACAGCTTCAAATTATATCATCTTACAGTCACTTCTTACTCAAGATTTGTGAGATATTTAAGATTAATTTGTAGGTAAGCATTTTAATTGCACCTATGCAATTTCTTCTATCTAGTTTTCACAGTTATCGTTTTGTTGGTTTGGATATTCATTTAGGCAAAAGGATGTCTCTGTGAGGTGATAAAGAGGGCCCTTCTTAGCAGTTGTTGAAGATCTCTGGCAGCCAAACAGCATCATTCTGCAGTGCCGATGGAGATCAAGAGTGGAGGCAATTTTTGATATGAACAGGTTGCTTTGTAATAACGTAGCCATGGGCTCGTCTGCAGTTACAAAGGTTTGACCTATACATTTTAGTGCTGGATGGGAAGATCTGAGCTAAAGTTCTCCTGAAAAAGTTTTGACATTTCTGAAATGTAAGGAAAAAAAGCCTCCAAAATCTGCAATTGCAATGAACTGAAGGACTTTGCTATCAATCCATTGTATAAATGCTAGGAGTTTGCACACAAGATGTAGTTGCTGCGTTGCCTAGTAAAAATTGCAGTTGTATGGACTAAATACCTCTCCCTTAGATACATGTTAAATAAGGACATTTGGAACACTGAAAGATGGCTAAATAATGGTGGATCATGCAATTTGAGATTTGAAATAAATCAAAAGGTTCTGATTAATTGTTCTTTACATAGTGTTAGTAGGATAGAAAGAAACTGCATCAGTTCAATGCATTGAAAAACATAGAAACATCCAGGGAGACTTAGAGCATGGAAAGTTCTGAAGTAAAATAAAAAATGACTAGATGGGAAAGAAAAAAAAAAAAAGGCATGAGAACATAGCACTGTTGAGAAGTGGGATTTCATCCTGAAACCTTTGATGAGCTCTGCTTCTGCACATCACTGTTGTGATGGGACTTCTGTCTTTCCTGTTAAACTCTTAAGAACTGTAAGTATTTTTCTGCAATACAGTGTCTAAAAATACAGAGATAACAAGCTTTTCTAAAAATAGCTTTATAAATGAAAAGGGTTGAAAACCAGAATTTTTATGAAGTGAGGGGGTTTTGCTTTAGGTAGATAGAGATTAATTTTTAAGGTTTTTGTGGTGTATTTTAAAAGTATTTTTGTGCTATAAGTAAGCTTCAGGATCCAAAACAAAAATTACGATCTTACAGCATCAGCCTCCACACCTATTTGTAACAAAACTATCGTCTCTAGCCTTAAAGAACCAAAGGCCTGAGCTAAGGACAAGAGACAATACACAGATTCAGTATATGGACAGGAAAGGTCAAGTTTACAGTAGGATAATATCGGGAACAGAATAGGTAATGGTGAAAAATTCATTAGCTGCCTACTTACTAGGTTATCTCCAAGCAACATAACTGAGAAGAAAAAAAAAAAAAATTGTAGAACAGTCAGTTGCCCTTATGCATAGCAAGATTTTTTGAAGTATATTAATTTTTCCTGTTTTTCCCCCTCCAGTAAATTACTGCTGCATAAAATCCCTCAAGTTCCATTTTTTTTTTTTTTTTTTTTTTTTTTTTTTTTTAATTTTTTTAATCAATATTCTCTTAGTGTATGGGATTTAGAGAATATGCTTGCTTTTAATCTTTGGAAAACACTAACATTTTTATGTGTTTTGCTGTATTTGAATTTCAGTTGAAGATGCGTGTTTTAACTGCTTCTCTACAATGTGTCTTTGAAGGAAAAATTTGCTGCTATTTAACCACTCTGCGTTCATGACCAAATGAAGTACCTGACTAGTGCTAGCATACTTTCTCCTTCCTGCTCAGCTTTTGAGAAATGTTAGAACAGTGCTGTGAAGTGCTTTAAAATTAGGTACTGGGCATTAACCCAAATCTGTCACACTCTCAGCAATTACTGTGCTAAAGCCCTGTGATTCCTGCAGCTCCATATTCTGTAATGCATGGTGTCAGAAGGTAGAATTCATTGAAATGTGAGCGTGTGCATTTGCTTGGGTTCTGTTTTGGTTTGTTTTTTTGGTTTTGGGGTTTTTTTTATTATTATTTTAGCATATAATAATTGTGTCAATAGGCTTGAAGGTTTTCTAAAGAAAAAGCAACAATGTAAAAATAATTTGAATTGACTGGGAAAAGCTTCTGAGAACTGACTTCACTCTGTTACAGTTAAGTATGTATTGTAACAAAAGGTGGATAATTTGATTTTGAGTGTTTATAAAATGTTACTATGATAAACTAGACAGTGAAGTTAGGTAATATCCAGGAATATCAAATTCCTTAAGGAGCTCCTACTAAGTGGACACGCTGTATCCTATGATGACACCATTGTTATTTTGCTTCCTGCAGTTCAAGGGATAGAAAAATAAAATGAAAAGGCTTGAAATTATTTTAAATCTCGCAAAACCTACTAGTGACTAAAACACGATGTGAATGTAAAGGATGAAGTAAAGGTGCAGGAACTGTTGTTGTATTTTTGGAGACTAATAAATTGCAGTAGTTGTGAGTAGTGTTATTCTCAGCTTTGAGCCGTACTGTGCCCTTTTTTGAGTGGATGACATCTGGCCTAAGCAGCGGTGTCCGGTGAGGCTGCTGTTCTGTCCCGTCGTGGCGTGCCCAAGCTGGGCTAAGTGCATCCAGTCTGGAGGAGTCCCTTCCCCGTCTACCTCCGTGCCAGGGAAAGGACGACAACTGACCATCTGTGTTTTCTCAGTTGTGTTATTGGCTCTGTCCTCTGGCAGCAGACTGCGTGCTGCTGTAACTGCTGGTACACAGACAGACACTTCCTCATAAGAAGAAATTAAGGTTAAATTAATTAGGCAGATGCTCAGTGTGACAGGGGATATCCTTTGATCGTGTGGTCCATCCTAATGGAAGGAAGCAAGCATAGCCACTGGCTGGGAAATAAACTAGTGGTATGGCTGGACCATATAGCAGGCAATTGATTTTTAGCTCTGTCCAAAGAAGACAGATAAAATTTCAGGCACTAAGTAAACTATTGTGAACATTTTAGGTATCTGCAATTTATATTAGGATAAGTGGCCTCATAGACTTCACATAACTACTGAGCTGTTTTCAAGTGCTTCACAATGTTACCCTAAGGTATTAATAAACTCGGTTGTTACTATTGAATAAAAATCTAAAGTTAAAACCCAAACCTCAGTATAATTCCTAGCTATTTTAAAAGATTATATTCCTTGATGCTCATCTACATGCCCTGCTTTAAGCCCATTCAAGTGATAAGTAAAATGATTATTTATTTTTCTCTGGAGCACAATGTTTTAGAAAATAGTGGTTTATTGTGTTCTGTGCTCATCTGGAAAACTGTTTAGTGTCTAAATAGATGTGCCAGAATGGAATGAGCTTGGGAAAGGAGTTATAGACACTGAATTTATTTTCTTCACTGGTTCTTTTTGCTTGAATGAGTACAGAATTAATGATAATTCAAATATAAAATGTAAGAATAGACCCATCACCTCAGAATTTTCTTGTCCTTGGCTCAGCCTTCATTATTCTTGATTTTAATGGGGCAAGTTTGCTTTCTATCTTCTATTGCTCAGACTTCTGCCCCATATCAGGAGGTTAATATCACCTGCTTTGCAGTACTTGGAAGTGATTATATAAAAAAGCCAAAATAATCCTGATTATTTCAGAGAAAAATGTAATATAATTTTCTTAACTGTTAGTTGTTTGCAATTTAAGAAGCCTATTTCTTGTTTAAATTCTCTTTCAACAAATGATTTCAGATTCCCTCTGGAGAGTCACAGACTGTTATGGTTAATATCCAGATGGAAATAATTCTTTTTATCTTTTTCCAAATCTTTACTTGTCTGGATGACCCTCAACAACTAAATGGTATGCAAATATAGGGTTGTTAGAGACTTGCCAGTACTGAGTGCTCATGGCAATCTCCAAAGTATTTATAATTTGTGGCCCATAACAATGTTGCTTGTATATGCTTTGTGGAACTGATGCCTAATTTATTACTTTTTTGTCATAAATAAGTTTTGTAAGAAATCCTTGTACACTCTGCAATTGCAGTAGCCTCTTATCTGGAGTTATTTGATTTTTAAAAAAAATCAAGGTAATTTATATGCTTGCAAGGCTAATATGCACATTTCACCCAGGTCATTTTTATGCAGGCTGTGAATTTCTTGCCATAGGAATCCAACAGAGTTTAAAAAGGCTGGTTAAAATAAGCTTCTGAGGGGCCAATCTGAATAATACTGCTCAAAATGTGCTGCTGCCTGGGAGAACTGTTAGAAAATAATTCACATTAATTTTTTCTCCTATTGTTTGATGCTTAATTTGTCAACTGAGGCAATGAAAGCTATGAAAACTAGAGCTGTGAAAGGAACTTACTGTACAAGACTGTTTGATAGTTAATATTTTGCATATATGATCAAGTCTTGATGAGCTGTGGTCCAGTTATCCAGCTTGCAGTTTAGCCATGCTTTGCATGCAGAAATATCTATGCTGGCATTGTTTTGACCGGCTTTGTCCTAGAACCGGTAGACAAATTTATTTATTGTGCTTGTGGTCTTACTGCTGTACACTGGTGAAACTCAGATATCCCCGAGCCCTGCTGGCTGACTGCTCTTTTTGGCTTTGCACGTTCGTTGTATCTGTCTGTGGCTTAATTTGCATTCCCAGGATTTGGATTATTTTTGTTACCTGAGGTCCCTGTTTCTTTACTATATGTAAATTGTTATATGCTCCAGAAACGCACAAGGCTATAGCCAGTGGGGCCTAAGTGGTGCACTAGAATTAACCTGACGTGGACAACTTGTTGGGGCAAGATGAGATCTGGCTCAGGCAGCCGGATCTAGGCTGCCATATTTCTACATTACATGTTTCCTTCTTCTCTTTTGTGGACATGACATGGACAGAGAGATGACACGTACCTGTCCAGTTGCATGGGACCAATGAAGGGTTCCAAACAAATATAGCAGGCAGGAGGTGGCAATACTGAACAAATAAGTGACACAATTCTGAATGGCCCTCAGGGAAGTAAGTGACCAGGAGCACACAAATGTGATTATTTTGATGACAGTAACATTATTCCATTGACATGATTACCCAAGGACAACTGAGAAACATATAAGTAGTGTATGTAATGAGATCTAGAGAAGTCTCAAACCTGGATTCTGACTGTCTGTGCTATGCATATATGGCAGAGTTGGTTACATGGCAGTGAAAACACTCCTACCTATGCAATAGTCTGTGTGGCCAGTCGAGCTGGAAAGGGGAAATTATGGCATAAATACTAATTAGAGAAGAATTAATGCTTTTTGTAATGGAAAAATAGCCTGTTTGGTGCATATAGTTACCATTAGAGAATTTATTAATGCTATTACGTGGTGAAATTATGCAGTACCCTCTTAAATGAATATTCAAAATGAAATGAACTTACTCTAAACTAAACCTGAAAAGTTGTTGTTTCTGTATACTGCTTTTGCAATTCACCTTTATTCTTACTATGATATGAATTGATCAAGTTGGTCTACTTTGGAGGCATAAAATAAGCTTAAGAATAACATTAGGAAGAAAGGTTTGGGGTTTTTTTGTTTTGTTTTGAGTCTTGTAAAACCCATACCTACTTACAGTTTAAATGAAGCTGTGCGTCTTTCAGATTTACTTATGAGAAACGGTTACAATAATGTGTTACAGCCCCAAAAGTTAATCAATTTCTAAGGAAAAGAATGTCTTCATTTCTAAAATTTCATGGGGACAGTATTGGTCTGATAAATATTTCTGCTTTTCTCCAAAGAGAATAGTCTTTTAAAAATGTCAATATTACGTTTTTAAAGACAACTTTTTGGGGGAAAGTCAACAGTATGAAGTACAGAGAGAGTAATATAATTGTAACTAATAGTCCCTTTTCATACTTAGGTTTTGTTAAAGGTTTGAATAACCATCTTTTAATATGAACATTTATTTGCTATTTTGAGATTTGTATGTCTTGTAACTCTATCCTCTATAAGATGGGTTAACTTGTTTTATTTCAGCAAAATAGCATTTAAAACATTTAAAAGAAAGCATGTCCATGACTGCCTTTCTTATTTTGAAAATGCTGTTTCTGAAGGGAAGATTGTTTCATTTCTCCTAATGAATGATAGAATCTCTTGGTTGGAAAGAACCTTTAAGATCATTGAGTCCAACCGTGCCTAAACACTACTAAACCATGTCCCTAAGCACCTCATCTTACCCGTCTTTTAAACACCTCTAGGGATGGTGACTGAGCCTCCTCCCTGGGCAGCCCATTCCAGTGCCTGACAACCCTTGCAGTGAAGAAATGTTTTCTAATAGTCAATCTAAACCTCCCCTGGCATAACTTGAAGCCATGAAGTTCATGTTCTCTATCTGGTTGAACCTCTGTGGAAGC
>JMFS01008696.1:0-13626 GCA_000699545.1 Podiceps cristatus | reverse complement strand
CCAGACCATTCTGTGATTCTGTGTGATTCTCTGAGTGGTTATCTCAGAAACACAATTTCAACATTATGTTCAAAGTTCAACACTTTTCTCAGAAATAAAATTTAAAATTCAATCTTAAATAAAAAATAAAGGTTGTGAAACAGAAGGAAAAAAAAAAAGAAAGAAAAAAAGAAACAGGAGGACTGAATAAAATCTATTGTTAAAATCAGAACAGGTATGTGCTTGGCGTACACTGGGACAACTACCAACATCTATCACATATTTTTGCTTGAGTATCCATGGAAAAGAGTTAGCAAAGTGTCATAAATTTTCAGCATAATATACTTCTCTGTTGCTACTTTGTGAATACTAGTGCATTGAAAAAGTGTATAAGGATAAACAAGCAAACAAACAAATACAACAAGGCACAGAGCTGAAGAATCGTACCTCTGTAGAACGCAAAAGAGTATCTTTCTTCTAGTGTGTGCTGATAGTAAACAATCAGCCGGAGATAAACTTGTATTACCTGGAAGATTAACTAGCTGATGAAATGGAGCTTTTCTTGGCTATTTTCCATGATTCTGTGGGATATTATATTACATAATAAGTTTCTTTTAAGAGTAAAAAACTTTTGAAAATGCTCATAAAATAATCTATGGAGGAATGGAATGAGATCTTAATATCAGTAGTTCAGAGAAAGGGGAGCTAACTAGTATCAACTAAGAATATTTCAAGATCATTTCTTTCCTGTTGATCTTTACATTAGCATTTATGTGTTAAAAGTGAAGACATAAATGCATATTATTCTTAAAAAATTGTCTCTAAAGTAAGTGTTCAATGATGAAGTTTTGGATGATCTCAGTGTAACTCCAGTAGAACTAACCCACATCTGATACTGCAATATTCCTTTTTATTAAGAAAGACCATCAAAATGGTAATTACTGAAGACTATATCCATACATATA
Source organism: Podiceps cristatus (assembly GCA_000699545.1). NCBI lineage: Eukaryota > Metazoa > Chordata > Aves > Podicipediformes > Podicipedidae > Podiceps > Podiceps cristatus. Next base: position 12,682 of record JMFS01008696.1, on the reverse strand, counting down.
TGTAAATTATTATGTGATTTATACTGAATCCGTATAGCAATATGGAAAAAAAAAAAACAAAAAAAACACAAACAACAGTCCTGGGGAACCCCCTCCTCTGCTATAATGAATAAGCAAACATTCACTTCCATGGAATTTCAATGATTCTAGAAGATATGGCTGTCAGCCTCAGACTTCTTTTAATGGTGACCATGAGGAAGAGACTTGTGAAATTTCATAGTATTTTTGTAGTTCATCTTTCAGTAAAGAAACAGCTCTGTGGATGCCAAGAATCCTGAGAACTCTGAGGCTGAGTCTGGACATTCAAAGGGTTCTGCTTAACCTGACGTAGTCAATAACTCCATCTCTCCCTACTTAATTTCTAAACACTGATTTCTGCCCTCTGTTCACACTCCATGTTGTGCCATCACAAGTGTTTTAATTATGCTTACTCTAGTTGTCTGTGGAGATGTGGCTTTGCCTTCAGTGTCTACAAAAGTAAGTAGAAGGACTAACTTGAATTGAAGTGGCTGCCTTTTTAATACTTACACGAAAGCAAATGAATCGCATCTATAGGAAACTACTGTCCCCTGCATCTGAGATATCTCCTGTTTTTATATAAAGGTGCAAAAATGCACTTTGTCCAGTAGAAAACTGGTAAAAACTCTAAACATTCAGTATCTGGGGGTTCTAGTAGAACTACCAGGTTGAAAGAAAGATACTATGTTAGTAATATTGGTTCTGGCATTTCCTGTATGATATGGCATTAGGAAAAAAACATAGAGCAAACAAAACCATTGAGATCATGTTCATATCAAATACAGGATTTGTTATATCTGTGCCATTCCTTAGGGAAGATTATTGAGGTTTTTTTTAAAAAAAACTTCCTATGATGGAGATTCTATTTCACTGCTGCTTCATCTCTGTTACAGAGGCATTCCTAGCAAATTATTTTTTGTTGTAATACAAGCTCATTACTTCTAAGTGGTATGTATGCATAGAGCAGAACACATTTTTTTTTAATTTATTTGAAACCTTTCTCTCCACATGCAGTCAGACCTTTTTTACCTAGGATAAATTACTCAGTTCTTTCAAACATTTGGTATTGGTCACACCGTAATTGACATCTCACTATTCTACTTGCTGTTTTCTGGATTCTCTTCATTGCATCCCAGATTCTCAAGGCTCATAACCCAAAATAAATCAATGCCCCAACTAAGACCACCTATGCTGAAATGAACCAGGAGTATAAACTTCCTCATATTATCCTTCAATTACATACAATGAGAAGTATTCTTTTTTATTTTCTTGTGTGGAGGTTTTTTTGGTTTGGTTTGGTGTGTTTTGTTGTCAACAGCTTGCACAGTGCTCAGTAATGTCCTGCTTGTCACCCATTATAACTCACATATCCTTTTCTAAAAAACTATTACCTAATCAGTTTGGTTTTGGTTTTGGGGATTTTTTTTCTATACTATACACAGTCAATTTACCTGCCCTTTGTACTTCCACTTGTCCCTGTTGAATTTCTTCCTATTTTTTAGCAGTCTTTCATGTTCACTTGGAATTTAAATCCTTTTCTTCAAGTATAGTTGTGATCTCTCTCAACTACATGGCACCCGCAGAATTAGTAAGCATATTCTTTATGCTATCAGTAGTGTCACTAATGAATGAGAACTATGGATCTACTACTGCTTTCCAGTCTTTCAAGTGAGCAGTTGTGACATTTATGAAAGCTATACTTAAGAATAATGTTTATTTCTATCAGTAAAATGCATCCTGGATTCAGAAGATGTAGTGTTGTCCTGGTTCCAGCTGGAATAGGGTTAATTTTCACCAGAAGCTGGCCAGGGGGCTACTTTATACCATGTGATGGCCAAGTGGTCACAAGCACTAAGCCTGTCAGAGTTCAAGAAGCATCTGAACAACATTCTTAGTCATATGGTTTAGTTTTAGGTAATCCTGCAAGGAGCAGGGAGTTGGACTTGATGATCCTTATGGGTTCTTTTCAACTTGAGATATTTTGTGATTCCTGAAGAACTGAAGCCTGCAGGAGAGCCTATGCCCAAGCAGAGGAAAAATATGAGAATGGAGGAGCAGCATAACACTATGTACCAACTGTAGCCCTCCCACCCCTCCTCATTACTTGGACAGGAGTAATGGAGTAAATGAGTCGGGAGTGAAGGAGTGAAACTGAGCTTGGGAAAGCAGAAAGGAAAGATAATGTTTCAATTTCTGTTTTACCAATCTATTTTATTTGACAATAAATTAAATTAATTTTCCCTAAGTCAAGTCTGTTTTGTCCGCAACATGAATTGGTGGACGATCTCCCAGCATTTACCTTGACCCACAAGCTTTTTCATCATATTTTCTCCCCCTATCCCACTGAGGAGCGGGAGTGAGCGAGCAGCTGGGTGGAAGTTTGGCTGATGGCCTTGTCTAACCCACCTCTTTTAATCCACTGACATGATTCTTGTTTACACTATACCTTATTCAGCAATGAAGAAACATCCTACATTTGTGCTAAAGGGATCATATTACTTACAAAGCATGCTGCTTGGCTATTATGCTTGTTGAAAAAATTTATTTGAAAACCATATTTTCCATGCCTTCCTTTGACAATGTTTTGAAAATAAAGCCTCCTTGTGGAAAATTCAGACTAGTGTATTTTGTGATTCTTCAACAACAAAAGTAGAAATTTATTCAAGAAACTGTCTTCTGAATAACAAAATTTTAAAATACAGTTTGAAATAGTCATAAATATTTATAGAGAGAGCTGGAGAAGCTCCAACAAGAATCCAATGCAAAAATGGAATAAGTTGTGGAAGAACACCTATTGTTTGTTTTCCTAAGTAGAACTAGGATTAAAAATTAACTAAAGAGCATCAAAGTCATATTTTCTTATGACTATGTTGAGTCTCTTTTCACAAATCAAGTGAATGACCCTGGTTTGAAATCATACAAAATTCCCAAGACACACATAAGCTAATAAAATTATACTAGCTATTAAGTATAAAAGATTCCTGAATACACATTAGTCTTTAAATGAAATTGAAAAGGAGTTCTCAAGGTCAAAACTAAAAGAAAGATGGGCACAAAGAACTTTTTTTCACCAAGGGGTATTATTCAGTATCAGGGCAAGTCTGATTCTTAGGTCAGGTTATATGTGTGTGAAGATCCTGTTTAGCGTAGAAATTTTTGTTGTGAATTTCCCTCCATCTGTATTGCCTGGAAATACTATTCTGCTGACCTACTGTGTATGTTATAAACATCTCCTTATTTCATTTAAAGTGCTTTTGCAGTGTAAATTGCCTATTTTATGTAAGTAGAATATAACTGGCAGTGATTTATCATCTGAAAAAAATCTCATTTCCTCATGAGATTTCTTATGAATGATTCAGAGCTAAATTATTTGACAAAACAACCATATGTAGTCAGAAAACAGAATGAAATGTGCTAAGTACATGATGTGACAAAGTATGAATATGAAAATAATTCACTTGAGAATATAGCACTGACTAAAAGCATATAGTTTCACATAAATGTAGCTCAGTGATATGTCAGTTCAACACTACTGCCCCTGAGAATCCTCAATCCCCAGCTTGATTGCAACAGTTATAGAATGTAATTTCAAAAAAAATGAAATTAAAAAATTAAAATTTTAATGCATAGCTACTGTAATGTACTGTCTAAAAATTTCAAACCAGATCCACCAGTTAAGAGAACATGTTCAAAAATAAAATTATATCTAAACTTATTTTTTCTCACTTAAGTAAACTTAGGCACTAGAGCTCTTGAGAAACACAGAATATTTTTTTAGTGCAGAGGACTCTGTTTCCAAACTGAAAGCATTTTTTTTCTATTTACAAAGAGTTTTATAGGTTTTAGTAGAATAATAATTTTCAAGCTTTTTTCAGCTCTCTAGAATTGATGTGTAATAACTTCATCATTTAACTGAATAATATTTTAAAATTAATATTAGCTTCAAAATTTGGGTTAGGGCCACTGAATTTTCAGCTCTGGAGATATAAAAATAGTTCAGTGGGCTTCTTCCGGCCTGAAAGCTTGTTTTTTTTAAGTATAAGGTTTTACAGCTGTTTGTTGGTAAAGTAGAAAGTGCCTTGGATAATCTCTCATACCAAGTGTGTGGTAGGGCTTTTCTACTTGGGGATTTGTTTCTTCTGTACCAAATTTGCTGCTTTAATGTATAGAATGAATCAATTCACATTGCAGTTTTTGAGTCCCAAAAAATTAGCCATGTGTTATTGCTATATAAATTTGCACAATTTCATTATCTGCGTTTGCACATGTAATTTATGTTGTACTACAGATCGCTGCCAGGCACTGAAATTCCCTTGCCTGTACTGCTAAGCTGTTCAAACTGTGTCTGGGACCACTTTGGGCCACACCAACAAACATTCTGCCAAACCAAGCCTAGTCCTAATACCAGAGCAGGCAAAGACCAAGCGTCACTCCTGATAAACAACTTGATTTGTTGCTCTTGCTATAAAGGGTAAGAGGTGTAATAACACAGGCATGGGCTATTCAGCAGAAGCATAGTACCAGGTAAGTTAGATTTATTAATATATTTGCTAAGCTGCTGCACCTCAGAAAACCACCTTTTAGTAGAAATTGCAGGTTTTTGCACTAAAACTCAGAAAAGACAGTGTGCATGAAGACAAATGAATATAGCCTGTTTCCATCTTACTCTTTTATCCCTATGACAAATGTAAACTTGAGTCTAGTTCAGCTAATAATTTCAGGTACACAGAAAAGACAAATAAAGGTTTAGTTGTGTAAGAGAAGCTGTAGCTGAAACAAGGCTGTGGAAAAGGTTGTTAAAATTACTATTAGAAACTGAAATCTGCTGGAAGTTACACTTCAATTTATTGTCCCCAAATATTTAAGTATTTGTCTTATGTTTTCATAATTATTTGAAGTATTTATTTACAGGTCTGGATCAATCATAGAATCATAGAATGGTTTGGGTTGGAAGGCACCTTAAAGATCATCTAGTTCTAACCCCCCTGCCATGTGCAAGGACATCTTCTGTTAGACCAGGTTGCTCAAATCCCCATCCAATTTGGCCTTGAACACTTATAGGGATGGGGCATCCACAACTGCTCTGTTCCAGTGCCTCACCACACCCAGTGACGAAGTGGAAAAACATAATGAAGAACCTAACCTACTTATTTGACTGCTTATTGTCTTGGGTGAATCATCAAAGAATTTTCCAACCTTAACATGCAATGAATTGTTCCTGTTATCTTTCCCCAAGTTATGTTTTGGAAATAGATAGAACATAGATGAGGGTTCAGAAAGCTGATTTGCATAAATTAACTTATTAAACATATTTAACAATGCTTTATTTTTTCTAAGTGATAATCAAAGCTTTCCTAATGTCATTTAGAAGACTGCGATGAAAGCATAGGTTTTTGAAGCCTTGTATAATTTTAATCATTAAGTAGTTGCACTGTTTTCTGCCCTTTCTGAATTTTTTGTTAGAATTATATAATTTTGCAAGATATAAAAGGCACCAAAACAGGAAAGATTTATCAGATGTTAGCTCATGCCATTTAATGTAAAAACTAATAAGACACATTTTTTTTTTTTTTTGTCACTGACTATACAAAAAGTCAAGACGGCTAGACTAGATGTCTAACTTACAGACACCCAAACCAGAGTGGAAAATATCCAGTCTAATATTTATAATTAGTAGTGGATTTAACCGCCTTAATAAAGGCAGTTATGGAATGAACTGACAGAATTAATCTCAGGACAGCAGTCAGAACCCCTTTTACTCCTGTGTTGCTGAGTGTCCTGAGTACCAGGCTTGTAGAGACACCAACCCACCAGATGACAACTGACCAGTACCAGCGGAGTTTGGGATGTATGCATAATACAGTTACAAGAAACTAGGGAATGTCACAGGGAAAAAGGGTATCTTTGTAAAGTTAGTAATTTCCACCATGAGATGCCAAATAGTTAAGTTTTAATCTTAGTTGTAGAAAGAGAAGCCTAGAGCACCTATGTCCTTTTATGAATCAAGTCCTAAATTACTTAACTTTTAGTGTTGCTTCTTCCATTTTTCTTTCTTTTTTCTTCACTAGATAAAAGGTTGTTGATTCCTTGCTTTACATAAGAAACTACTAAATGTGAAGAGCCCAGAAAGAAGGTTTCCTGTGGTCATCTAGGATTTTAGATGCATAAATTTTTGCATACTATAATATCCAATTTTGGACAGATAGATATAGAATTTCTGAAACCTAGGTTAGTAGACATTGAAATGGTCCCCAAATTTGATACACACAGAATTACACATCATCCTCACAAATCCCAAGGAAAATCAATTGATTACGAAAATAAATTATTTAAAAGCCCTTCTTATTTAATTATACATTTCTTTCCATTTTTCTGTTTGTATACATAAAAAATAAAACACATTCTGCTTAGCGTCATGAAAGATTTCTGATAGCAGAATTAGGCGGAAATGTAATTTTTTTTCCTCTGTGTCATGGTCTAGTAGACATGACTATAATCTATTTGATGTTCAGTTTTAATTATGTATTAAAACATTTATGAGAAAGTGGGTCATTATGTTCTTTTTCTACTGTTTTGTCATAATCTTTTAGAGTTTATCTGTCTTTTTTTCTGAAAATAATGTTTGTGTGATTCCTCCTCCTCTCCAAGTTGAATTGAACTTGTACACTCCTAGCTGAATACTGAGGTTTTGTTGAACGGGAAAGAAGAAAAAACAAAAACAAAAACAGAAATTTTTGCTTCATTATAGATTTAGGATCTCCTTTCGATTTATACCAGATAGACTAAAGAGACACAACAACAATTAAAAGGAATACATCAGAATGATTGAGAACATGCAGTATGAAAGAGAACACATGAAGGCTTTCTTCATAACTTCTTACTTCTGGAGGCAGAGGAAAGAAAACAAATACAGTAAAAGTGAAAACATAACTGGTTAATTTACAGATAAAGAAAAAAAAAACCACACAAAACAAACACTCATCATTAATTTTTAGTAATATTGATTTTTAACTGAGTAATTCTAAACAGTGCTTTTCAAACAAACCAACCAACCTTTATGAATTAGGAAATAATTACTCCTGTAGAGGAATAGTTATTTCCTTAATATTTGCTTTTAGAGTTAACTCATCCTTCTACATGTAGAATTAGTTATTTCTAGAATTTTGCAGATCTTTGAGATCTCTGAGTTGATGTTACCCATTTGCATTTATTGTCTCATAGACTTAATTCACTCCTATTCTTAAAAACTCATATTTACAGGATCCAAAATGTATATGCTCACGTGATCCAGAGAGGACCATGTGTGTGTCACTGAGGACAAAGTATGCCAGCTATTAGGTCTTCGTCACACCTCTGGGATTCTTCTTGAGTGGCAATGATAACTTCGGTTTTGGAAAGTGATTTTATACTTACTATATACTTATATTTATCAGTTGTTATTGGATGATTCTTTCATTCAATATCTTGCTTATTTCTGTCTCCATAAACTTTGAACAAGGTTGCATTGCCTGTTTTTCTATGATAGAAATATATCTGTTTTCCTGATGGGCTAATGTGAAAACAAAGCACGTAACTGATATTCTACCACCTTGTTGCTGGCCTCCTGTTTTTAGAATAGAGAGTCATTTGCTGTCATATAGGAGTGCAGGTCATCTGCTCTTGACATCAGCTTTTTAAATGTTGGAATGGTGTTCTTAGACACATACATAAACACACACATTTATATTCATATTTGCTTTGTACCAATCAATGTCTCTGTTACAAGTTTCTACAATATAATCCTTAAAAATTCTGTAAATTCCTTTTTCAGGCAATGGACAATTACATGGAGTACAAGCAGTCTTGTACCTTAAGTTGTAGTTATGGTGTTCATTTTAAGTTGTACGAAATCTTCATATCAAAGAAGCTAGAGCATCTCACAGTCAATAGTACGAAATGAAGATAGAATATATCCCAAAAGTAATTAAGTGGGTGCTCTTCTAAAATTTTCTCTTTTTGAGTTTTTCATTTATCAGAGATTGAAACCATTGGGAAATTCACTATATTTGAAGTTTGATTGGAACAGTAATAGAATGGACAGTGAACAATTGTATTATTTGCATTTGTTTTAGTATTACCAGTTAAATAGAAGAAATTTACCTTTGAGAAATGGTTAGAAGACTGGATAATAAACCAAGATCTCTTTTTACAATATTTTCATGTTTTCTCAGCCACTTACCAGTGTATACGTATGCAAGATTTGGTGATTCCAAGAGTTGACAACTACACTATTCAAATGCCATAATCACCTGATGTTTTTGATTCAACTTAGCTTATGTTTGTCAGTGCAAGCAATGTAATGATGATTCATGTTCATGATATTGTGCCGTAAGGTTTTCCGCTCTTCATTTTCTGGTTTATCTAAATGCATATTCCTCAGATTTACCATTGCTGTGGATGAAATGTTAAACTGGCTTCCTTGATGTATATAAAATATTTATGTCACCCTGCCTGCTGAGTTTTGTTTGAGTTTTGAGAAGATTCTTTGAAGTGTATTGTCTCTCTGAGCTGTCTTTCAATATTGACCACGGTATTATGCTAATAAAAAATATTTACAGTAGTAGCCTGCAAAGACAAAGATTAAATGACTAAGGACAGTCTTCCTAGGTTTCTACTAAAGACAGAGACAAATTCAAGCTTTTACTCTGAATCTATGTTGGAAGAGCTCCTTCACCTTCATAAGGTAGATGAAGGTATCCTACCTTCTACCTTTGGTCTATAAGGGATTCTACCTTCCCTCAGTAAAATTGAGTACTTCAACACGTATCACTATGGAAAGAACAGGGCTTCTTTATGGTATTTTTTCAGAGTAACCCTCCATTTCAGCTTTTTTGTGTCTCCTTGAAAATCAGGGTTGTATTTCCCCAGTTAGCTGGAGCATTTGGCATACAAAAACGGGACAGAAACACAAGTGCACAAACTGAAAGCAAGCAACTGAATACTCCAGGTTCCCCGATATGAACTGTCTGGTTGCTAGGACTGCTGCAGAATGAATGCATGCTCCTGACACTCTGGCAGGAATTGCTTTGCAAATAATTGCACTAACAGAAGACTGGCTTTGCTAAACCCATCAGGCTGTGTTTTAGCTACTATTTCAGACACATTGTTGTCCTCAACTGCGTTACGCTTCTTTACCATGCCTAGTCTTTGTTTCACGTAAGAATACATCAAAGAAGGTGTGTGCAATTAATCTTGTCTTAATTAGGAGTTTAGGTGTTTATATAGAGGGAGGGGGGCAGATGTTTTAAAGGGGTTTTGAGTGTTTTTTGAAGAAAATATCTATCTGAAGGCACAGATCAAAATATGAATTTATAAAGAATAATGCACTTGATCATAAAGAACTATTAATATTAAGACTGTCAAAATTAAGACTGACTCCTTGATCCCTGGAAAACTACAAGAACATATACCACAACTTCTTGTACCCCATTCTAAAAACAGCTTCAGATTCAAATTGTCAGATTCTAATGTGGAAATGGCATCACTTTCTGGTTGACAGTTCTGGACACCAATAAGAAATATGTTCAATCTTGATACTGATACTTTGAAAAGAATCCTGAAAACCTGAATTCATTATATCATAGAATGTGTGTACATGTACATGCATATGTAGATCGCCCGCATGCATAAATACATTCATCTGCATATGGATACATATGTGTTTTGTGGTCTTGAAAGTATATGTTTCAATGAAAGAATAAGTAAATAAAACTACATAAATTGAACATTAAGAGGTATGTTTTTCATAGGTTGTCAACTCTGATGATAAAAAACACTTTACCCAGAAAATTGAAACAAGTGCAAGTTGAAGTCAGCGAAGTTCAAATTGGAAATTGGGTATTTCTGCTTTATTTAGGATTTTTTCCACATTGGCTCAGTAAAAGTCAACAAGTTTTCATCAATTCTCCATCAAATGTTGTCTTTAAATCGATGGTTTGCAGTTTTCATTATATTGACATGAGCAATCTTGTCCTAAAAAGGTAGAATTTGAAAATGATTCACATTAACATAGAAAGTTTCCTCCCACCTGTCAATAAAAACTGTCTTCTTTTAAGACACTGGATAAAAATAAGCTTTTAGACACACTTTGTTCATTGTCACGCAACTACCTGTGCTCAGCAAGTTTAATTATTGTGCTTACCTCATGTTTACTGACTACATTTCTTTTAATTCTGATATCATTTAAATCTCCTGTAAAGGACTTGTTCAAGTCAAAACTTTATTATACCTTTGATGAAAAAGTGTCGGTGCTACACAATATGCATATTTTTCTTCAGCGACAAATGGTGTTATTCTTAGAAGCGCTGAGTCTGTTCCTGTACCTCTGTTTTGAGAATCTTTCAATAGATCTCTGTTTTGTAAATAATTTTCTGAAGCAGCATTTGCTTTTTTATCCAATAAGGTTTTAGAAATATCTAAAATTTATGCAAATGAAGCATTTTACCATTAAGTTCAATGGATTTGTTTAGCTTTTCACTGGATTAACTCTGTTTACATTAACAGGCTGTTCATATCCTCAAAGTTTTTGAGGTTCTTAAACAGTTTCCTTTATGAAGAAGCATTCATTTTATTGACTTTGTTTCATCTTAAACTTTTCAGCATGATGACCTTTTTATGTATGTCTGTTATACTATCTATTATACTACCTACAATAAATTAGAATTCATACACACAAACACGTGCCCTCTGCCCCCTGTCAAACACCACACATCACTATAATCAAACACAAGCTCCATTTGGGCAATATATTTCAAATACTTTTTTTAGCAATTAATGCCTGTAAGGTGTTGTTAAGTCCTGTGTAATACTAAAGCCATCAGAATGATGTATGTATACAGTATACAGTATGTATACTGTGTCTCATATAGCTATCAGCAAAAGAAGTTAGATAAATAATAGGGTAAAATATTAATTTCCAGTCTATTAAAATCCCATTAAATTTGCCAAAGATGGTTAGAAGATTCAGAACTATCTCTTTTTAAAATGCTATTAAAATACTGATATTATTTGCACTATTTTATTCATAGAAATGAGATAGATGAATGGATAGAGAGATTGATCCATCGATCACTTGAACTATGTTTTCAGTGAGAGCCCTATCACACTTTGAGGGTTGTTAGGAAGCTTTATGTTAAAGAGTAGTATCTCCATAAAAAGCCTAGGATCTATTCACAATAGTCTTCAGGATATTGGATTGCCATAGTTCTTATCATCTTTGTTGTCATTATCATTATCTAAAGGTTGGTGTTCCAGAAACCTACTATTTCCTCCATGGTAGAAAGATTAAATGACTCAGACATGGACAATTTTGTGCTACTCTATGTTGCAACCCAAAACACATCCTGAAGTTACAATTCTGAATTAACATGACAAATCTTGTGTAGAAGATACGATGGTTTGGGGTTTTTGGGGGTTTTTTTTTTGGTTTGTTTGCTTGTTTGTTTGGTTTTTGGTTTGTTTTGGTTTGTTTTTTTTGTGTATTTCCTATCAGTTAGATCCTTATTTTGGAAGAATATGTAAGAGTTTACCTTTTTATTAGATTTTGTTTGGAAACAGAAAAAAAACTAACACAACTGTGTACATGTACCTTTTACAAATCTACTAGCAACAGTTGGAGCTAAGTACGTATTATATAACTTTCAGAAGCAGGACCTTGACCATCTCTATTTAATATAAACAGAAAATGCATATCTCTTATTGACTTCTAAACAAATTGGACAACGTCCAAGCAAGATTACTAAGGTTGTATAGGTGTTGAAATTCTTTGCTACTCTGAAACTGGCATTCCTTGTCTCTTGAGGAATAAGTATCATCCATGAAAAGAAATGTTACACTGACATCAAAGAATAAACTGGGCTATACCAGAAACAGCTTTATTGGTTTTATTTATTTGTTAGTTTTTTCACTTTAACAATTAATGACTAAAATGCATAAACATCACTGGGATCCCAGATTAAAATCTGGGACTTCTTTCTTTGAATTTAAGTTCGTTATCCTTAGGCTATAGAATTGCTCTAGCTAAGCAAAGACAAGTTCACAGACAATTATTTTTATTTTTTTTTCTCCTTGTACAATACCTATTTTCTGTTCTCCCTCTCTCTCTGTTTCTCTTCATTTTTAGTTACTGTAAATCAGAAAAATGTTTGCAGATATTAATAAGAATAATGGCAACAATAATATTAATGAAAAGAGCTGCCTTTGACAAACAACAGGTAAAGGGAATGTGAATTTCTGCAACAAAGGGCTTTTCAGTTTTAGAATCCTAGTAAGAGAGAATTTGGTAGAAATAAGCAGTGTTTTCTTAAACAGTGTGTTTATTTTATTTTTCCCTCAAGACAAAATCTAATTAAGAATCTAAATTGTGTGCTTGACAGCTATCAGACAAGCTACTTCTATACTGTTTCTTTTCACTTAGGCTGCTTGAGGCCACTTTGTTTCAAAGTCCCATATCATGAGAAAGGTACTTTGATTCTGGGCACTCTAGCTAAGGTAAGAGGTTCAGCATTTCTCAGATATTGAGAAAGCTGTGAAATAGTGTTTATTGCTCACAGTAAATGTACCTAATGGCTTTTGAATGCCAAAACTATGACACAAATGGATGGGATGTCATCCAGAGAGACCTGGA
>KL256587.1:18845-34864 GCA_000699545.1 Podiceps cristatus | reverse complement strand
CGCCGCCTGGGAAGTACCTCAGCAGGGCTCTCTGCGGAGTCCTCCTCACCGGAGTCCCTCTCTTCAGAGGCCTGCGACAAAATTTCTTCTCCCTAAGGCAAAAGGCCTGTACTGAGTGTACGCGAAGCAGCCGAAGGGCGCTAGGGTGGGTGGAATGGAAGAAAGCAGCATTTTGTTACCATCTTAAATAAAAAGCTTTTGAGTAAAAGGCAGGTTTTGTTTCAACAATCCTACAGTGAAAGACAAAGAAAACAGCCAGAACTGGCTTCTGTTAAAGTCACACACAAGAGTATGTGAAGAGGTGTTCAAGCAACCTTCACCTCTTCCCTTCTGCACACATAGTTCTTGCCACAGAGCAGAGAAAGGATCCCCCGTACCCATTCACTGCAAACAACAAAACGTGATACTTCAGCGTGAGAGCCTCGCCACAAGGAAGACCCCAGAGATGCGGGCCCTTAATCCTGAAATAAAACGCTGCTTTCTGCTGCACTAGCCATGACTAATAGCCATGTTGAATTTGGCCTTTTAGCTCTACCCGCGCACAAGGGCGGAGTTACAGCTGTCTGGGCAAGATGAGCATGGACCTTTCCCAGGTTTTAAGTGCCCAGGCAGGACAGTTGATTCTCACCTGCAGATCCCGATTTTTCAGGATGCCCACCCAGAACGCCTCCTGGCAGTGGTTGAACACCAGCATTGCCTTCACTCGGTATACAAACTGTTCTAGTGACTTCTTCAACAAAGGCACGTGGTTGGTCAGTCCAATATCCTGGCGAATCTAAATATGAAACATCACCATGATTGATACTTGCACAAGTATTCTGGCTGTTTAAAAAGCCATTGGTTATACAGGTGGGAGGAACGGGACACGATCCCCACAAAGCTTGCCCAGATTATGTCATTTCTTGGACAAATTCTTTTATATTTTTTGTTAAAAAAACTCAGATAAGCATTTTGTCTAACGCAGCAAAATGATTCTTTGCAACAATCCAAACAGCCATATCCACTCTGGATAAAAATAGAAGGAGCCTCAGCTTTTCTCCTGAACCTTAGAGAGAGACTAGCAACTCCTCTACACAAGTCAGGTGAATTCCGCTGACCCTTAGGAAATTATTTTGAGACACTGCTTTTCATTTACTCCTTCATCTCAGCTGCAGACTGGCGTCACTTGCTCTGTTCTCCAAGAACAACGAACAGCTCTTCACCCGCAGATCTCGCACTGCTGCCATCTTGCTCATAGCAGCCACAGCTTGCTTGCACACGAATGCCTGGAAGCTGCGTTGCTGCTGGTGGTGTGCACAACTGATAACGTTCAGATGAGTCTGACTCGCATACAAGCTATTGCTGGTGAAATAGCAAGGTTATCTATGCAGGTCAGCAATGGACAATCACACCACTCCAGACCAAAGCAAAAAGCAGTGCTACAAGTGGCCAGATTGCAAAACTACCTACCTAGGAAGGGCGAGAGCTACTTGCTGCAAACTAACACTGCAGGGAGTTTCATGTTGGGAAAATGCTGAATTCCCCAGCAGAGAAGAAAGAATGAGAAAGATGTTGAATAAGCCACTGCAACGACAATCTTTTCTTGCTCAGTGTCTGATGCACTTCCTTTACGCTACCTACATGGAATGTGTGTGCACTATAAACTCCAAAGCCAGCTTGTCCAGACCAAAGCAGCACTGGCTTTTGTAGAACTAAGACAGGAGAGAACAGATGGAGTTACTGTAAACAAAGACCAGCTGAGGAAGGGCAGCTACACCAGGTATTGTGCGAGATTTAGCTCTGGGTAAGAATCTCTTTCTGATAGGCTTGGATCTGCAGTACAGAATAGAGTCACTGCTAAACCAGAAAGCCTGCCAAGAGCCATAAACAATTCTTTTGTGCATAACCATTTTCCTCTTTCATGAGGATATTTTGCAACCTTGCATTAAGATGCTCTCATTAGCTATACTCTGAAATCAGATCAGCTCCATTTCTTGGAAGAGTTCAACATGCCTGGGAAGAGGGACACTGCTTTACTTCGAGTTCTGCCAACGGGGAATGAGTAACTGAATACCAACAGCAATCTGCTCTCCAGCCTGTGTAACTGGCAGGACCTCGCAATCATCAGCACTAATCAGAACCAAATCAGGGAAAACCTGGCTAGTGACACAATCAACTAGAAACCAGCCCAACTGTCCTGCAGGCAGTTTGGAAACTCAAAGTACCACAGCACTAGCAAAAATCTGTCTCCAGAAACTGTCCTTATGTCCAGCATTAGATATGTAAACAGAAGAGGGGCTTGGTGTGGAAGAGTTGATGACAAATACTAGGAAGTTATGGGTGAAACTGATTGCTACTGTCTGCTGTGTGATGCTCTTTAAAGACACTCGTATTGAGGGAGGGTGGTAAACCTTACGTAACACTGCATGGTGCGTCAGTGAGCATCTACTAGCTTTGTATGAAAGTGAAATCAAGACTGGTTTAACAAACATCGGTGTCAGCCCCTCTTCAAACAGGTATGGAGCATTCGTTGCATACATATATTTGTCTAGATTCAGCTGCTGCCTTCTCAGTCTTGCAAAAGTGATTTGGCACAGAGACCCAATCAGACTGCAAGAGACACAAGAGCAGTGGCAAAACACTGGTGTTCACTAATGGCAGTTATATGCTAACAGGGGCCACGGGACACAGCACTTGAAAATGCTAGTAAAGTACAAAGACAAAGTAGACATCGCAAGCTGCAGTGATGCTCTCCTGTTTACAAGGTGAAGTGGACTTTAAAGGTGAAAGGACTTTGAAGCAGGCATAAGGATTTCACTTTCAAACATGAGAAGGACTCTCTAGCATCGCCAGGGTTTGTGCCAGCTTCCGTTTCTCCCCTGTGCTGATAGCTACAATGGCATATTCTGATCTCCAGATAGACTTTTATGCTCCTGATGCCAGCCCTGAACTAAACTGGTAGCAAATCTAGCTTAGGGAGCCATGCTAATAGTTGGCTTTCTCCCTTCAACTCCTTTGGCAAAGCTCCCTTCTTGAACAGATGTTCTTGAACATCTGAGGAGTGCAACAGGAACAAAGCAGCATGCATGAAGCTCCTTCTAACTGCCTTTTCCCAAGTGATTCTCTCTTGCAATAAGAACTGGCTCTCCACACTAAAGTAGGGTGATAATCCCCTCTTTCATTCCTCCCCCACCCTCTTCTCTACTATCAACATAACAATGCCAGATAGGCACCTCAAGAGGACTTTGAGTAAGGATTTCCCTTGTCTGCATCCTGTTGCTGATTCTTCTGATTCTCCCATATCACCAATCTAGCATCTATACTTTATGCAAGGTGTCTAAGGCCTCAGCTTGTGACCTCAGAAAAACCCTCTTACAGATGCCAACAACCAAAAATATCAAGAACATCTGTCCTAAAAAAAGAGTGTGCTAACCTGATCTGACACCCAAGTCAGCCGCTTCTGGATCAAATACTTCAACTTTTGGGCCATTAACTAAAGTTATTTCTCCTCCTCTCAGAGTTTTTGCTTGTACAGACTGCTGGAAGCCTGCAAGTAGAACGTGCCTATGCCCATGAAAAGCAGTGGAAGGGAAATAAATCATTCTTAGGACAGGAGTTTGTGCTGCAATTAGAACTTATCTTACCTTGGAATGGCCACACATGTGATGAAGTTGTCTGGTACTCAGCTGCAATGTTTTCAGCAAACTCTGCACATCATCCTGCAATAAATAAGTAAACCATCAAATCATTCTCAAAGGGTTTTTCCATAAGGGAAACAAGAATAATGAAGCAGTATCAGTCCTAGCAATCCTTTCAAAGGGTTATGGGACAGAGATAAGATGCACATCTGCAGGAAATATCAGACAAATGGGATGAAGCTGTAGAAAACTTGCACTGTGCGTATAAGTCAAGTAACTGGTAATAAAAGTATTACTACATGTCATAAGGCCAAGCACTTTGAACTGAAACTGATTTTGAATCAGTTTGGAATGAATGCATATCAGTGAAAGTGGGGCAATTCAAATCAAGACAACCTTGTCACATCTTGCCTTGAGTACAACCTCCTCAAATAGGGGAGCCAGAGGAAAAGTATAAAACATACTGCTAAACTGTGGTATTTTAAACACATCCAACACAAACACTGGATACCAACCCTCTTTATTGAGCAAATTATGTGGCACTTTCTGTTGTCCGGTGGCAGCAACTAGATATCTGTTTGATAACCTCATTCCCTCAAACATCCATGAGAACAAGATATTAAATTTGCAACAGAAGGGAGTTATCTATTAGAGAGACAAGTTGTGAGAGAAGCCAAAGAATGAGTCGCACTGGCAAAGCTGGATTGCCTTGCAACAAAGCAGGGGGAATAAGTGAACTGTTCTTGCGTGTCATGTAGTGCAGCAAGGCTGGTCTATCTGAACTCATGCATGTTGTCCTGCTCAAAGCTCCAAGAATTACTGCAAAGACACCAATGACACTGTACATCCAGACCGCCATCCCTCACCAACCTGACTGCTCACATGAGCTTCCTACTCTGTGAGTGCTGCCTTTGTGGTAATAACTTTTGAAGGAGATGGAGGTTGAAAGGTCTTCCTTTTCTAACAGTGAATCCATCCAACCAGAAGAGTGATGGCAAGTTGGGAAACAGGGATCTGTTTGCGGAAAGACCACTCAGGACGGGCAAGTAAACAGGACAGAGCATGACAAACACATCTAATGTCTTCAGCTATGAGGTGTCACAAGTGTCATGCCAACAGGTGACCAGAGACAGGAATCTCCTTCCAGCAAGCATCACTCATGCTTCCCAACTGGTTTCAGACAGTTCTGCCTCCAGAAGCCTTACCCTGTGCTTTTTAAAGCTGTAGTCCAGGAGAGGCATGGCAAGCTTCAGAAACGCTTCTACAAAGAGACGGCCGTACTATAAAAGAATGATAAATATATCAGAAGGCATACTGAAATTCCTTTTCAAAGAAGCATCACAAAATCAGGTAAGATAACGATACATTCTTTCAAGCTACCCCGGAGACTTTTCTCACTTAGTAAAATACCATATCCATGCGAAGGTTGTACTGAAATATACAGGATCAGTAACAGCTCCCACTTTAATCACTGCAAAGTGAGGCTAGAAGGGCAAGATCTCATCGTTGTACGCATCCCTGATTTTATTCACTAGCGAATTTGGAATAAAACTGAACTAAACACATATACATATGTATGAGCCTCAGCCAGAAAAGGGAGAGTTGCAAAGGGACACGTGATCTTTCAGGGCTCAAAGGGAGACCTGTCTGCTGTGATGTCTCCTCTCCTTTGGAGTACCATGGGGAAAGGAGAGAGGGGAAAGGGCCTAAAGTCAATAATGCCAATTGCTGCAAGTTCTTTGTGGTCGAGCCATATGATGAGGATTTATGGAAGACACAGGTATAAGAAACAGTATCTTCTTCTTCCAGAGAATTCAGTAACCACTCCACTGGAAGCAATGATTCAAGAAAGCTGGTACTTAAACTGCTCTCTTCAGTTATTTTGAATTCTTGCTTACCTTCAGGCAGATGCTGAGTACAGGCCTACTGTCAAATACCTACTTGGGCAAGAGGGAAAAAAGAGCCAGATTAGTCCACAAGTCTAAAGGAAACAGTGTAAGCACTGCAGCCAATTAAAAACAACCCTCATTAAAGTGTGAAACCTGTTCTAAGGCAACATCTGTTCTCAAGTTTTGACAGGGAACACCACATAAGCACGTGAAGTGTAATGGCTGTCAGGCAGAAGTACTGGCAGTATGGCTATTTGGAGATCTAAAGTGCATCTTTTGCAGATGACATCAGAGTTGTCTTAACAAGTCTGAAGTTCTTAATAGTTTGGGACCCAAGAGACAGAAATGCAGATGGGCCAGTAACCACATAACAGACAACGCAAAACTGAGATGTAGAAAATACTGCATTTTGGAGGAAATAATGAAGTTATTACATTAATGGTGGCAGCTGGCAAAAGCATCAGGTGTCACTGCACAGGTCACACACACCTGTGGTCCAACAGCAAAGAAATGGAACAGATGGTCTCAGCTCTCTTGAAAGTTTTCTTCTGGTACAGATTTGCATATATATTTTTGCCAGTGACCAATTCTATAACTAATTAGTGAACGTTTTAACTGGCATAGCACACAGATGTGAGGAAGAGCCATGAAGGTATCCTGGTGCTACTAAGGATTGCAAAACAGAAGCAGCTGCTCTGGCTGCACCCTTTATGCTCTCTAAAGACATCTAGAGCACACTTAGGGCTCCAGTGAATGAGGCTGTATAGAAGAATCTAGCTCAATTCACCAGAGCTCATGAGTTGAATTTGAAGGAGCTGGACTTGCCAATCATCACTTCAGAGATGATAAACAATAACGACCAAACCTAAGCAAGGAGAATAGTGCAGCTGTACCTATCGCCTTCTGCTCAAAACATCACACTCAGTGACACTGAACATACCAGCTCCAAAACCAATGGAAGGGAGTATTTCATCCAGTGGGGCTGGCCTCTAGAGCTCCTCACCACAGGGTGACATGAATTGTCAGCAGGATTCAAAGGCTCATATGTTACCATGAAAGCAAGTGAAGCTGAGGGCTATCAGATAAGCACTGAATGCAGGTTAGAGACAGGAATCCAAGCTTCCTGTTCAGAGTAATAACCTGTCTTCAGCCGAGTACACCAGGAGAATGTTTCCTCCTGCCAGATGTTACTCCAGATCTACCTGAAGGGTTTCTTCCATCTGCCTCTTCCATGAGCCTGGGTACACTGGGCTTTGCTAGTAATCTGAAGGGAAAGCCAAAATACCAGAATCTCACCTTGACCAAGTTAATGAGGATATGGAAATTCCGCACAGCAATGTTCCACCGCAGCAGCTTCTCCAGTTGCACCTACCGGGATGCAAGGGGACAATAACCCAAGATGGTGTATTTCCTGTCACCTTGCTTGATGCTCTCTCAGCATTTGCTGTACCCAAAGCATTGTTGTTGTTGAATACAGAGGAACAAAGCTTCACCACAGGCAGATTTATCACAGCAATACCACTTAATGGCAATTCCAGCCTGATCAGTGCCCACATGGCTTAAAATGCTAAGAGTTAACACACTTCCGTGCCCTCAGAGCAGCTCTTAGTTGCAAAATAATTTTATGCACTCACACGGGCATGCAGATCAACTGCAGAACTTAGTATTTTGCTGATTACTACCTCTTTTCTGGTTATAGCTTCTGATGGATTTACTGGATTTTTGACATGGTGCAAAACAGAAGAAAAGGATGCTACTTATATGTTACCCTGTATATCAGTTTTGGCTGATCAATTAAGTTGTCTGACTGCATTTCCTAGACAAAGTTCAGAAGTAGCTTCCTTTCCAATTCATACGTATTTATTGTACTGTACAGTTTAGCTTGTTTCTTCTCCCCCTCAAAGAGTCCAGTGCATTTATTTTCCTACCTCACTTGAGTCTGATGATTTCCCAGCTGGGATGCTTTTCACTGAACTCTCTAGCTGAGCCATCATTACTCTGAAGAAAATCGGGAATGTCTGCCTGTGGAGAAAGTGAGAGCAAAACCAAAAGCCAACTCTGAGCATCTAGATAGGCTTGTTGTCCCTAGAACAATGTGGAAAACCTGAAGGTTACCCAGCTGGGCATCCTTCTCAATAGGAATTCACAGGAGACTGACCCTAGGACTCACAGGCATGTCTAGCCCAGCCCCATCACCCAGACAGATGGAGAATCCTGGGAGGTCACTACCACTTCCTCAGCATGAGCCACACATAGATACCACCCACTTCTTTGTAGTTCTGGGGGAGGCACAGCGAAAGGTTTGCAGCTGTCAGCATAAGATGATTTTGGTAGTTCCAAAGTGCAGGAACTTTGACCATCCCTGTGTAAACTATGCTTCCAAAAGCCTGTGGTAGGAGCAGAAACACCCTGAGTCTGCTTTTGCATGCTGCATACCAGCCCAGGATTGCCAACAGCCACCCCAGGCCTCTGAGTCTGACTTTTAGAGTGCTGCAGCCACCATGGTAGCACACAAAGAGGTAACATACCTGACGACAGACAGCAGTTCATTCTCCAATTAAAATGGCTCAGAAATAATAAACTCAACATTGTGTTAATGCACAATGCCATTGCTAACCATATACCAACCTGTTGCATACTGCCAAAAAATGTTTATAAGTATCCAGAGTAGTCCACAGCAGTACGAATGTGAAACCAAGAAAATTAAATATTAAAAAGAAGAAATTTCCATTGCGCATCTCATGAAATGTAAAGTCTCTATTGATATAATTACCTGCTTAGTGTTGGATAAGTAGAAGAACATCCGTCTTTGGCAGAGTTGATCAGTTCAGGAACACCAACACTGGAGATTTCTTCTATAGCTTTCAAGATGTTATCTGTGTGCTCCAGGTAGACACTAAATAAATAAAAAAAAAAAAGTGAGCTTAATTCATCAGTAAATATTATGCAGAATAACACAGCAGTTCTTGAACACTGCCCTACCTGCAACATGTGGCCTAAAATTGTCAAGTTCATTCTTATGCCAAAGGCAATCATATGTAGGAAATCCAAAGCAATACTTAGAACTGTCACAGTAATGTCATTAAAAGCTACCATGATCCGAAACAAACATGGATTTAATATTTCCTCATTCTTGTATTTAGGAAGGACAGACCGGGAAGAGGAGGAGATGGAGTTTCCCTTTATGTGAGAAAATGGCTGGAATGCATAGAGCTCTGCCTGAGGATATGTGATGAGCCAACTGAGAGCTTACTGGTAAGGATGAAAGAGCCAACTAATATGGGTGACATTGTAGTGGGTGCTGCTATAGACTGCCTGGATAGGGAACGAGTAAACGAAGCCTTCTACAGACAGTTAGAAGCAGCCTGATGTTCGCAGGCCCTGGTCCTCATGGGGGACTAATCACCACGATACCAGCTAGAAGGACAACACAGCAGGGCATACGCAATCCAGGAGGTGCCTGGAGAGCAGCTGATGAGCAAAGGTTCTTTGCTGGACCTCACACTTCAAAACAAGGAAGGGTTCTTTGGGGATGGGAAGGTCGAAGGCAGCCATGACTGCAGTGACCACGAGAGGGTGGAGTTCAAGATCCTGAGAGGAGGGAGCAGAACAAAACAAGATCATAACCTTGGACTTAAGGAGGGCAGACTTAGGCCTCTTCATAGATTTTCTTGCCATAGGGCAGGGGCCTAGAGGGACAAAGGGTCCAAGAAAGCTGGTTGATACTCAAGGATCACCTCCTTCAAGCTCAAGAACAGTCCATTCCAAAGAGCAGAAAGTCAAACAAAAATGCTAGGAGGCCTGCATGGATGAACAAGGAGCTCCAGGCAAAAGTCAAACACAAGAAGGGAGTGTACAGAAGGTGGCAGCAGAGACAGGTAACCTGGAAGGAATACAGAGACACTGTCAAGCATGCAGAGATGTGGTTAGGAAAGCCAAAGCCCTCCTGGAGTTTAATCTGTTGAATCTGTCAAGGGGTGGCAAGGACAATAAGAAGGCTTCTCTGAGTACCTAAGTATCAAAAGGAAGACTAGTATCAAAAGGAAGACTAAGATAATTCTAAGCATTTAGCAGAAGTTCTTTAAGGTGTCTTGGCACGCTTGAGACAATGGCTTAGCTTTACCAGAGCAGAGCATGCAGCGCGTTGTTGAACTGGCTGCCCTTCTCTCGGTCTCCACTGGGCTTCACCCACGACTGGCAGAGGAACTGCTTTGCTAGTGAAGCTGTAAAAGACAAGAGATAACTTACTGAAGGAAGAATCCAAGGCAATTTCCTTTTTCCATACAAAGGCAGTGCATCCAAATGGCTTTTTGAAAGATCATAATATTGCTACCCTTGAACTTTGGTAAGTGAGAATGCGTTTCCCCTAAAAAGCAGTAAGGCCACAAGGACACATAGCATGATAACAAAATACAGGCACATCCAGCGTGTACCTGGTCTAGAACAGCTGTTCACATCAGAACCGTGATCCATCCCTGGCCATTTCTCCCCAGCAAACTTATGTTAAGCCTTATTTGTTTGGTAGCTCCTGCAGTGTGCCAACTGTTTGTTTTTAATTCCAGCAATATGCAACCCCTTGGGGCACCCATTTCTAGAAATGGAATTCCAGTAACAAGTGACTTGACTTTTTGGCCGCAGCGCTATTATAATAAATGTGAACAGCCAAGTTTAATGTTTACAGGTTTCTTAAATCAAAACTGCGAACAAACCTGTTTGTCTCTTGCAGAAATGTTTTAAACCAGGAAATTATTAGTTAAAATTAGTTATTCCCTGCCACACTCACTAAGCAGTTCTCCCAACATGGGACTGTTTAAAACAGTAAAATACCCTCAAAGTAGGGGACTTAGAATTCTGAGTGGCCATGGGCATCTGAGAAGGGCAAATTCTAGAGGTGTCTTCGTATGACAAGGTATGGCTGAGAGAGGTGACGGTGTCTGGAGTCTTTATTTCGGTGTGTGATAAAGCGGAAACCAACTAGTTTTCTTGTATATTCCCTACAAGTATGTCTATGCCTTAATCTATTTTAATGCCATTCCTCTTATCGAATGGGTCCTAATCCCTAAGAAGAGCTCCCTTAATTGAAAACGTTTGTTGCATGGGGTTAAGAACATACAGGTTTTCCTCTCTTTGCCCCAAAGTAACATCTGTATTTGCAGTTCATTTTCATTATTTTTGGAAATGAGCTGTCACATACATCTGTACTTAGATTAGGAAGCTACAATGAATTAAGTCTATGATCACCTCCACAATCAGTGATTAAACTGCTACCAAAATTGAACAGCAGGCTTGAACAGAGATGTGAGGCTCTGATTTTTAGAAACACCAGCTAAGAGAACAGGAGTCTGTCTTCCTACATGTGACTGAGGCACAGCAAAACGAGTACCAAAGTGATTCCAATATATTTACTTACTTTATACTTACTCCTTTTATTAACAGCTAGGATTGTTCACCCAGTGAGATTACCAGGATACTGAAGGGAAGTCTCTCCCTCAAAAGGTGCACTCCAGAGACAGAACCCAAAACTGACGGGCAAAGGGTGGCATAAAAACTAATCTGAGACTAGAGGTTCTTCACACATTACCCATTTTCTCTTTCTTCCAGGCAGCCATTGGTTTCTCAGCAACGGCAATCAGGAGCTGAGCAAGGATGAATGCACAGTGGAAGCTGGGAACACTCTGGTGGAAATTCAGGAGGTAGTGAAAACTGTCACTGGGGATGAAAGGAAAGGGAAAAGCAGTGTAGGTAGGGTAATCTCACAGAAACAGATAAATAAAAAGGTAGTATTAGGCCTGCTCAGATTCAAGGTCTCCCTAGTCCAGTATTTTGCCTCTGGCAGTGCCCTTCTGAAGAAGGGGTAGTCAACCACTAGAAGATAAATATTCAGTCACCAAGAAACTTCTCTCAAGCCCCAGTCAGTCTAAGTCTAGGTACATCCTTACATACTGCTTTTGCGTAGTGTTCCTGTAGGCATTTTAACCACCCAGAACAAATTCATTCCTTTTGTGAATCCTACTAATCTCCTAGTCTCAAACAGCACGGAAATGAATGAGATCCATAGGCTAATGCATATTTTATAATCCAGTACCTCCTTTTCATTAGGTTTGACTGCACTGCCATTCAATTAAATACAAAGCTCTCTGAAGGTAGTGTGGTCTCCGTGAGAGCTCCCAAACACATATTTACCCATAATGCCCACACAAAACGGGGAAAACTGCTTGAAATACATCCCTTTCAGAGCTTAGGGAAAAATTGATTCTACCTTATCAGCTCCTCAAGAAGAAGAAACTCTGTCTCTCCTGGCTTTAACCTGTCTGCAAGCACCTGAAGAGCTGACCGTAGCAAGTCAGTATTTTCATGCTGAGAAAGAGCATTCCTGAGGGGGGTAAAAAACCAAAATAATCCAGTTCATCATCAGACTAGAAGGAAGAGAGGTATCAGATGCAAAAGCATAGCTGGGCATATTTTTGCAACAAGTAAAATAAAGAAGCTGGATATACAAGAAGAGCCCTGCGATATGAAAGTTGTAAGGGGACACAAAAAACTGAAAACGGTTTTCAACAGCAAACTTAGTTCATACACAGTTCATCTTTTCCAGAATGGAAAAACTTGTGCACACACAATACTAACTTTTCAGTTCTTTGCAGGCCTGACTTGATGGGGACAGGCCATTTCACATAAGTGGAGGTCCATATATACTAAAACAACGCTATGCAAACCTGAAAAAAACAAGGATGTCTAATGACAGTTGCTGTGAAAGCACAGCGATAGTGGCTGTCATGTCCTGAACAACAGGTCGGAGCCTAACAGGGAAGAAAACTGTAGAGACCTTCACTAATTCTTTGAACTAACGGTGTCTGTGAAATCATTCAGTGAGTATACGCATTCTGGAAAGGCTCAGATGACTCCACATTCTAGATCTAATTCAGAACACAGACTTGATAATGGTAATGCTCAAGTGTACCTTTTACACACAAGTTAATTAACAATTGGTAATGTAAGAGAGCTTGTTTAAATGTATGTAAAAAGAGCTGTTTGGTTGTTGGACTTAAGTGGCTGGACAGCTAGCCCCACATAGGGCTGCCTGACCTACAGCAAAACAGAACTGTGTTACTCTCTATCCAAACTGAACAGCAAAACTGATCTTGTGCTGCCTTGCGGTTACAAAGCAGGTCAGGTTCTTTGGTTTACAAGATGGGTGCACTCAGTTTTCCTGCTGGCTAATGAGAAAATAACCAATCCAGGAACAGTCAGGAGTGGATCAGGATCCCTGAGGCTCCAGTAGTGGCCAACAGAAGCAGCAGACCTCATCCATTTTTCAACAGTTACTACTAGTTTTAAGTACAAAGGTAAAACACTTTCCACACACAGATCTAAATTAGGGTTCAGAAAAAAACTTCTAGGATGCTATCCTGGATTATATCAGCAGATGCAGAGGTCAAATCCAGGCTGCCCATGCACTGAGTTCGGCATTTATGAATCCAGTTCAAGTGCATCAGCAGCACAGACTTGCCATCAGTTAAGTACACATTCATCCTTTCCCATTGGCAAGAGTCATTCTTTCATTGATCAGGATTCAGTCAGTGACAGTTTAGCAAAGGATGAGGGGACTTTCTGGGGAAGAAATTCCAAGGTCCCTAGGTGGAATGGGAGCTGCACAACTAGGTGTGCCAGTATGCCACTTATGCTGGTCTTGATCCAAACCCACATTGAATTCTAGCCAGTTCAGTGCCTCATTGCGTATTCACTGTAATCACCTACAGTTTTAGTTCACCTCAGGATTAGGCAATGAAGCCTGACATAACTATGAAGTGCTTAAGTCTCCAGCCACTGCAGTGTGGTGTTCTGCATGGCTGACAGGCTATTTGCTAGGTACAAACACTTTGAAGAAAAGGAACGAGAAAGAAATAAACAGACTTCGCTCATTTAGGCAACTATATACCTTTTTGTTTAAACTCACCAAGCAAATAGAGAGCGAAAAGTTAGTAACAGCTGTTGGTAACAAGAAGACATCAGCTGGTACTCCTGGATGTTCACTCCTGGTTCATCTTCCACACCTCGATTTTGTGTAACAACTGCCTTTAACACAGAACAAATAATTCATTAAATGCTATTGTTGAAAGAAGGAACATTTACAGATGAAAAAGTGAAAGAGCGATTTAGGACAGGACAGGATGTCCTGGAGCAGCGACTATGGGAGACAAAACAGGATAAGGAAGCCTGATTAAGGAGCCTGAGGATGGCACTTCCTAGTTTGAGTCCTTGAATTTGTAACTGAATGAGCATTCTGAAGAATATAAACAGAACTCTGAACTCTGTGTGAATTTAGCTAATTAACATAGTAAAAAAATCACATACCTGGGCTGTAGTCGCCCCCTACTCACAGAATCCCCTTCCCCTGTGCCTTTCAGTAGAGACAAGACACGTAAGGACCAATGGGCAAAAAGGGTAACTAAGCCCAACTGAAAATACTGGTAACAGTTGCTCAAAGCGTTCAAATGTCAACCGTATGTTAGCCGGGGCGTGCTAGCTTTGTGGAATTATCACCTAGCACCCATCTTTGCACAAATATGAATTAAAATACCTCTACTCTGTGCATATACTGGCATTTTGCACACCAGGTAAATGACCCCACTTGAGGTCCAACACTATTCCAAGGAACGATAATGGCACAAGAATCCTTTTCCATCAATTCTATGTTTAAAAAAACTGAAAAGAACAAAGCAACTCTCTTTTTCCCACAAACAAAACCAAAAATACCTTTAGAGGTGACAAAACTAGAGTTTTTTGAGCCAAAATTGCTGTTCACTGACCTGGAAGTAGTTGTGCATGTTCTCCATGTGATTACACAGGGGCTTTAGTAGCTTGACTACACACATAGCAACTTCCTTGGGGGATCTCTGACACAGGTGGGAAAAGCCAATATCCTTGTAGCCTCTTTCCTGCAGCAAACCCAAAAGATTAAAATCACTTCATCAGCCTTACTTAAGAATAACTTCACATGAAGTGCTACCTCTTATAGACCACTTCTGAGCAGTGCAATTCCTGATGTCATACATTCTGTCAGGAAGGGTCACAGAATAAGAAAGCTGACTTCAGCTAAACAACCAGCACCAACTCAGACAAGTGAATAACTTTTGATGAAAAGAACAAAACTGATGTGACATGTAGCTCTTTTACATTTTATTCAAACACTAAAAGACAGTCTCTGCACATGGGAATTAAGCCAGGTAGAAAGACAAGGCAAAAGAACACTGAATATGATGGAATCCATCTAGTTGTAGTGAATTTCTCGTCGTTTAATACAATGGGCCACATGCATTTACTTTCCTCCTGAAGGCATCAGCCAGGAATGCAAGGAGTCACTGCACTGGGGTGTTCTAAAGACTACAGAAACAGCAGAAACACAGATCCAGCAGCTTCTCTTGGATCCGGCAGCTTCTATCCGGCCTGTTTCTTGAACAGCAAAGTCAGTCTCCCCAGAGAGGGCTAGGAAAGGGTCACTTGAGTTTTGAGGCTACAAGGCCTCAATTACACACTCTTTTCTGTGACATGCAGAGATACAGATGCTGCAAACACGTCAGCGAGGGAAGTGGTACAGAAGTCTTTTGAAAGAGCAGGTGCTGCTCTGACACACAGTGGGATGTCAGGACTTCCATTTAACTGTTAGGTGAAAATAATTCTGAAGAACATTTCTCTCTGTGTCCTGGTTTCAGCCAGGATGGAGCTAGTTTTGCTTTCAGCAGCTCCCGTGTTTTGGATTTAGTATGTGAAGCATGGTGACAGCACGCTGCTGGTGTTCGTTGCTGCTGAACTATCAAGGACATTTTGCAGTTTCCCAAGTTTTGCTGATGTGCAGGTGCAAAACCTTGGGAGGGGCACGGCCAGAATAGTTGATCCAAACTGGCCAAAGAGAGTGTACCATACCATAGACAGCATGGCTGGTGTAAGTGAGAGTCAGCCATTGCCCCCTCACTCTGGTTCCTTGTTCGGTTCATTTTTCTGTTCATGTTCCCTTCTTTTTATTTTTATTTGTTTTCATTAGGGCCTGTTTGTTCATTTATTTGGCTGTTTGTTCCCTTGCGCTCTCTCTGGAACTTGCTGTTCTGGGAGAGCTGTAGGGGAATATCCCTGCTCCCTGACTGCTGCTCAGGACGGGCTGTATTGATCGTCGAGTGGTGAGAAATTGTGCATCATTCATTTTATGTATTCTATTATCCCTATACATTATTATTATATCTATCTTTTCCTTTGCTGTCTTGGTAAAGTGTTTTTATCTCAACCCACGAGCTCGCTCTCTCTGATTGTCCTCCTCACCCCACTGGGGAGGGGAGAGCGAGCAGCTGTGTGGTCCAGTTACCCTTTGGGGTTAAACGACAACACTCAGGAGAGGCCTGGAGCCACTGATATGCTCTGCCTCAGCCCAGGTCTAGCCCCATCAGCTGCTGCTGTACTTGCCTTTGGAAAGGGCACTCTTCTTGTGGAGCCTGGGGTCAGCACGTGTTCCAGCTTCCAG
>KL256587.1:0-18811 GCA_000699545.1 Podiceps cristatus | reverse complement strand
CAGCTGCACAACTTCACGAGCCTGCAATTACAAGAACAATTAAAATTACAAATCTTAGGACCCAGCATGTAATTTAGTGCCTTGAAGCCCAAGTTCACCCACTCCATTTCCGTTATGACTCGGTTATGACCAATAGGTCAGCCAGGGACCTATTTGGTAGATGCTAGGGTTTTATGTCTCTCCACTGCAGATATGAGGGATTGGTTCTGGTTACTCAAAGCGTGAAGCAAGCCTGGTGCTCTGAACATAGCTAAGAACGTCAGCAACACTTCACTACTGAGAGAGAACTGATTTATATACATTGAAAGTAAGCTCCTAAGGACAAAAAGAGGTTTAAGCCCAATTAGTCACAAAATTTACCAAATGAGTAATAGTCAAGAAGTAATTTGAAATAATGCCCCATAGCCCAAGAGACTCGTCAGTCTTCCAGGTGGCCTGTGACCTGCAGGCACAGAGACAGCTGTCCTTGGAGCAGGCCAGGCTGTACTCCAGCCTGCCACAGCCTTTTCACATTTTACTAATCCTGCTGTAGCCTAACAAAACTAAGCACCAGATGGACTCAGCCTGCCTACAAAGAGGGTAACAAAATTAAGCACTTCTGCTTTCCACATCCATAGCAATGCAATTTCATATAAGCTCACAGATGGTAAACAGGACCCTGTCCACTGAGAGCACATCCACACCACCAGTCCCACATTTGCACTGAGTTTCCCATCTGCTGATGCCTTAAAACACTTGCCTTTTTGCAACATGGGCTTTACTTAAATGTCATTGGTTCTTTTTAAAAGGCAAGCTGCTTCTTAGTGTTTAACATCCAACAGCTTAGCAGTGTTCAATATTAAAGCCCTTTTCTTTCCATTAGGTCTATACGTGTTATACTGTACCTTTTTTTCCTTTTATGCAACACTTACATTACTTTGGTTTTAACAT
Source organism: Podiceps cristatus (assembly GCA_000699545.1). Classification (NCBI taxonomy): domain Eukaryota; kingdom Metazoa; phylum Chordata; class Aves; order Podicipediformes; family Podicipedidae; genus Podiceps; species Podiceps cristatus. The sequence goes on along the minus strand of KL256587.1, from coordinate 17,881 downwards.
TGCTACACTACACATCTGCTGTTCCCAGGAAAGTCCTTTTTATCTCAGTGCCTTGAAGTACTTTAGTTTCTTTGGGGGTAAATTCTCTCCTGGTACCTAGCTCACAGCCCTGGACCAACACATCTTAACATCAACCTTCTGTCCACTTTAATGGAGCAGAAGGGGCCAAGGCCTCCAAGAGAGGCAGTTACACAAAGCCTTATCAGTATGATTTTACACTGTTCTATTCACCTCCGTATGCATCTCTGTGTCCAAGACAGACTTTGTCAGCAGCCCACAGTGGAGTACAGTGAACACTTCGAGGTCTAACTCTCGGAAGTACGGACGGTAACTCTGCAGCTGTGCCAGAGGATTTCCTGCCTCTCTCTCTGCAGCACTCTGAAAAGTAAATGGCACAGTTAAGGTTGCAACCTGCAAGACAATAAGACCTTCTAGCTTAAATAAAGCTATTTCTTTCACACAGATTTCTATATTTTGTGCCAGGTTGAAAAAAAAAAAAAAAAAAGGGCTAAGAAGAATTCATGATAGCTAATAGACAGACAAGCAGATAGAATCAGAAGCATTTTCATTTTGGACTGTACAAGTCACTAAAAAATTCCTAGAAAAAAATAATACTTAAGAGACTGGAATAATCTTTGTTATCTCCTTTCCGTGAATCAGTGGCCATTGTGAAACCCATTCTGGACTTGGTGAAAGACCAAGCACCATAAGCAGCCATAAGTACCACGAGAGGTGAAGGCAAATGTTTTTATCTTTGATAAATACCAGGATGGTAAACTATGGGATGCTCTGTTGTCTCTGGTTGACAATCTGTAAGTTCTTAGAGATTTGTACCACACAACCCTGTCGCGGGAGCTGATGTTCGTTATGTGTGGCTTACAACAGGATTTCTGTATTCTGTCATCCTGAGCAGGCCACAGCATCTAAGGACTAGTCTGGGCCCAGTATTGCAGTTAGGTAAGGAAGATTAGATACATTCCTTCCCAAAGCTATTTGAGACTTTGCTTATTCCCTGTAACTTTAAGTAACTTTGTTATCATATCTGGCTCAGTTACATATCTGTACAATAGTAGAGAAGTAGGAGAAGCATATTTGCCTGGATGAAATCAATAAAATGTACTTTGAATACCATGTATTAGTAACAGTGGTAGAAGTGGGGCCTTGTCGGATGCTTATGAGATCCCAGCCCCCAGGTTGCTGAGCCTGAAGCTGGGCGCACTTCCCTGATTTCTCTGGTTTAGCCAGCACAGATCTTGCATTCCAGACACAATGAGAATACTATAAGAGCTTGTTCAAAAGAGCAAGAAACAAAATCCAACAATTCATTTATTGACAGGTTTGGGAAGTAGTTCTTAGACTGTGATGAAAATGGATTATTTTAAAGATGCCTTATCACAAATACGTTGATCAAATACCTCAAGGAAAAATCGCGAAATGAGCATCTGTGACTGAAGCAGACTAGAATCAGTGGGAGATATGGTCCTTACCAGGGTCTGTATTTTCCAGATTCATCTCACAATTTCTGACATGAGTCTAGGAATGGCAGGTTATTGCAGTAATTTGAGAGATGGGATGCTGCCTTAAACTAGAACACTTCCATAGTCTTAACCAGAGAGTAACTAATAGGGTTATTGATAATCCTGCATATTTCACTGCCCTGAACCACACTGCCTGTTGGAGAGTGGCCAGCCTCTGCAGCAGACAATTTTCAAAATTCAGATGGGAGGCTGGTGACAGAAAGCAGAATTGAACCACTTGTCTGTGATTAACTTTTGAAATTAACAACGCCTCTCTCAAAGCTTCTGTTTATGCTTGTGTCATCTCCCCTCGTCTGTCTGTCTTGCAAGTTCCCAGGAGTATACACCTACCTTCTCCAGCTCGGAGAGCTCAGTATCAGCCTGGTTCCCCTCAGAACTGTCATCTGCTTGAGAGCGATCTGCAGAGCAGGCTTTGCTGCCATCAGCCTTTTTTTTCCTTCCTTAAAAAGAAAAGCAACTTCAGAAACAAAGGTGTTCAACACCAGACAGCCCTTGCAGCTAGGAAACGGCACATGTTATACTTTAATCAGCCCCAAGAAAGCATGGAGTGCACACAGGTTGTGTGTCATCCATAGCCAGGATCATAGTCCAAAAGAGTCAAATGCATTTGGAGATCCCCTACAACCAGCTTCTCCTTTATAAAATCACAGTAAGAAATTAAAGCAAGTCTCACTGTTCTTAACATTGTTTAAACATTATGAAGTGATTGCAAAAATAAGTGGGACATCATCTTAAAAAATGCTTGAACCAAAAGTTAATGTTTCTTCCTCAAACATGGTATTGAGAAAGGAAGAGGACCTGGAAAAGGAAGATAAGACACAGCTATAGAAGGGCCTTGCAGGGATGCCAAGCCAACAGCAGAGTAACGGTCTTCACTGCTGACAATGGTAGGGAGATTCTGCCCTGACCCACTATGTAGCAGAGAGATCAAAGACACTACATTGATTCCAAGGAATTGCACAGGATGTATTAGACCAAACAGACAGCCAATAAGTCACCAGGGTGAAGTGATATTCACACAAGGACCCCAAAGGAATTCAAGACATTTCAGAACTGCTGCCCACAGTGCCAGAGGACCAATAGCTTTCTAACGTAATTCCTCTTAATGAAAAGGGATCTAATGGGAATCCAGGGAATTAAAGACCATTGAGTCTGTCCTACATCACTGGGAAAATGGCAGTTGTCTACAATAAAAATATAAGATCACTGAGCACACACACATACAGTCTGTTAGGGAAAAGTCAGCAGGGCTTCTGCAAAGGAAAACTTTGCCTCACTAGCCTGCCAAAGTATTGGTATCACGTGGATTAAAGGTATCCATCAGCCAGGAAATATTTAGATTGCCAAAAAGACTTCAACAAGGCTTTACACCAGAAACTATTATAAAATTGAACTGGAATAGTGTTTTCTTGGACTGAAGGCTGGTTAGAGGAGAAGCAGCAAAAGGTAGTACATAATGTGCAATTTTCAGAGGGAATCAGCCATTGAGTCCTTTAGGAATCAATTGCATTCAGCTTCATAAGCAACCCAGAGAAGGGAATGCTCAGTGACATCCCCAGTGAGTGCAAAGTTGGGCATACACTTTCATCTGACATTTTATAACTGCTGTGCTGATGAGCATCAGACACTTCTGCTTTTGTATCTCTGTGAACCTTTCTAGGGGCCAGGCCATAGATGAAGTGAAACAGTATCAATGAAGCTGCATTTTTTATTGCATTGCCTGTGGAAGAGCAGAGTCAGACAGGAGAAGGATTTCCATCAGACTGGAAAGTGAATTTGGTATGTTATGGCTCTCCTAAGGAGCTCCTTGTTCCCTCTCCCCTGAGGAATAGTCTTAGGCTAGATTTTATGACAGTGCTTGAGCTGATCTAATGGCTCAGGCGTAGTCCTGCTCCTCCTACTACCTCTTTCTCCTGTTCCTAGCCACACACACCTGACACTTGCCTTGCACAGTGACCAGGAAGTCTGGTCACTGGTTAAGCAGTCAACTTGTTAAAACAGTGAAAAACTAACCTAGCAAAAAGTAAATAGCTAAAATAGCGACCACATAATAACATGGGGCAGGAAATCAGGCAGCTGAGAGTGCAGGTGTAAGGGGGAAAGCAAAGCCTTCCCCTGTTTATTGGCAATAAACTATTTAATTTGGCTCAGCCACAATGAAATGCTGCACACCTAAAGCAGAAGCAAGGTTTGTGTCAAAACTGTATGTTCTCAAGTCTGCAAGCCATGGTCACAGCACTCACTGAATTTTTGTGGGCAAGAAAAGCTAAGCTCAGGAATCTCCTGGTCTGGGCTGGGCTTAGCACTTACTTCTGCTCCTTCAAAATAAAGTATCTAAAGTGATAGAACTTCCTCTTGTCTGCAAAACATAGTCATAAATTTCCTTCTGCCTTAATCACTCTCATGTGACAGGTCCAGTCTCTGCAGAATGGGTCTGACGCAGGAGAAAAGGGCTCTCTGATCTGTGGCCTCTTCCAGTTGTTTTCATGGAATGGAATGTGAATTTCTGAAGTCCGGTTTGGCTCAAAGGCAGACACATTCCCAGGTAATATTAACCTAAACTGGAACTAGAGGCGGAAAGAACAAAGCAAATCTACTTCAGCTTGAAAACTGAAAGGCAAGTTCTGTTTCTTGTCTGTGGGAGCTAGCAATGGGAAAGGATGAAGGAAGCATTTCCTTGTGCAGTAGTGCCGTAACGAGGTTCCTAAGAGATCAGTTAGGTGCAGCCTAAAGGTCAGGGATTTGCAAGGCAGCTCAAGCCACAGGTTCAGTACTGGACAATTGCACCGACCCGTCAAAGGCAGAACAACTTACTGCTGTAGAAAATACTTTGGCAGGTGAAAACAGTCAACGAAAGCCCTGGATGTTCATTGTTAAGTGCTAAGCATCAGCTTTCCCAAGGAGACAGACTATCCAACACCTGTTTGGAGTAGGATACTTTTACATCCCCACTTCAGCTACAAGAGGAGTCGATCAGATAAGATTTCAAGCTAGACCTTGCCAGGAATTCTGTGCTTTATGCACACACAAGTGCAGTGGCTGCAGTGCAATATACCAGTCAAACCTCACATCATGCCTCTTTGCTTAAATGTTCAAATTTTCATTACCATTCCTTTTCCCAACAGCATTAATGGTCGGTACTGCCTCCAGAGCTTCAGAATCAAAAGCAGCTGGTGGTGGGACATAGCCAGGGGTTGCTGAAAGAGCCAAAATGTAGAAATTGGGTTAGTACAGCTCCTGAATGGCAAAATATAGGCAAGATACATATCTAGAGGAATTATCATACGTCTCACTGTCCTGGTGTATGTCCCTCTGCTAAATGCATAAGTGCATTTAGCTCCAACTAGCCTTATCATATGTCTGTGCTGCACTGGAATTACAGCTCTCTGCATTCCTCCAGCAAGGGAGGACAACAAGCGCTCAGCTGTCCTTGGACATCTGTCCATGTTGGTGAAGCTTAAAGGGTTGTTCTAGCACCTCTGAGCCCTTTCCGTGCTGGCCTTGTAGTGCTCTCCGAGCAGCAGAAAGGTCTTGAGGCTGCACTTCATTTAGGATGAAGCTGGTCTGTTGGTTTACAAACACAGCTCTAACCAGATAGCTTGTGTATGGGTATGTGGAAAGTGAGGGTATATTCTTTGTTACATTTATATCAAAGGCCTTTTAAAGATAAAAGGAGATAATAAATAAAGGGGGAAACCATAAACAAGAATTGACAGACAAAAACCTGGTAGACCAGGGATAATGGAGACAATGCCAAAGAACAGAAGTCTCCAGTCTGTAATTGATAGGCATTAAGAAACTCCAGGCACGGCTTTGGGGAGGGATACTGGACTTTGTAACTAATAAAATGGGAGGCAAAAGAAAAACTTGAGTATTTTGAATATTTTGATGGGGAGAAAAGGGCAGAACTATGCAAATTAATGAAGAAATGTGCAGGGAAATGTGGTGGGGAAGAACAAAGAGGGGAACGCACAGGAGCAGCGCAAAAGGGGCTGGTCATGAGTAAAGCATTGCTGGTCAGTAAAACTGTCCGATCAATACTGAACCCTGCACCTATCACCAGAGTCTGTCCTATCTTCTTAAGTACTTTTAAAACTATATTTCAGTATAATCTCTCTACCCTCTGTGTAAGTGAGTGTGTATGCATGTGCAGTGCAACAGTGCAAGGACTAAAGGCCAACTACAAGCAAGACCTATGTGAGTAAACACTGAGCCAGCAACTAGAGCTGGACCATCTTGGGCCTGCAGGGCCAGCAACTGAGGGAGTGAGGGTCTCGGTGTCAGTAGTTAAAGGTGCCACAGTTCTTGGGAGCATCTCTGCAGGTCCCGCAGGCTTTGTGTCTGGAGCCTCTGCCTGTGATATGAATATGCATCTCTACTAGTGAGCAGCAAGCAGGAACAGCTGGTGGGTAAGGGACGCGTGGAGCAGATCAGAGGGCCTGGGATCTGAGCAGGTTACTGGGCAGATGGAGGGGCTGTGCCAATACCTGTGGGATCAGCAAATGTTTGTGTGCTTGTGACTAGAGCATGTGCCTCTAGTGTGACTAGGGTGTGTGCCTTCATTAGTGAACTTCACAAGCTGAAGAGCAGGATGGGGACTTGGCTGTCTGTACTGATGTTTCATGCGAGTCCTATACATAGCTGCTGCCTTCAACAGTCTGTGACAGTCTGTATAGCTCTGTCGATCAGCCTGGGACAGAGGCCCCAGGGTGTCCACACTGGGATCCAGCAGCCAGGCAGGAGGCATTCATGGGTCTAAAGCACTGGAGGCAGACAACGCTTATGACATCCCTAAACAGCTTGTTATATCCCGAATAGTGGAGAAGCACACTGTTTCTTTAGGACAGAGGCTGGTTTACTCCAGTATCCACCATACTCAGGCAGCTTCTGCTAAGTCTGCCTGGGAATATTCAGAGATGTCACTGAGGAGGTGATTGAGAAGGGCAGTTTGGATACAGACAAATTGAAAACAATAGGTGTCCATGCATGAACTCTTAGGCCACTGTACGGATGCAGTATGTGTTACCATATACTTCTTCCTCCATTAATGTTTGAGCCAGTCCCTTTCACTTCCCAGCTGGTGCAGGCCCAGAACGTAACAAGCGTTCCATACTCACCCACCAAGCATTTTCCCAGCACACTCTGCAGCTCTGTGATGTTCTGTAATCGAGTCAAAACTTTCCCCTTCATCTCAGCATCCTGTTGCTGGCAGAAGGCGTTTACAACCTAGAGATACAAACCAAATTCAGTGACTTAGGGAGATTTGTACACGCTTTTACTACTTTTTTTCTTTTTTGAATGACATCCTCAAGTCCTGAATAAGCACACAAAACAGCAGAAGTGGCCTGTGTGACCAGATCCAGACTGCACGAACAAAGCTCTTCAGAGCCCATGAGAACATGAACATAATTGGTGCAATCTACAAAAAGCAATAGAGCAACACCTATAGGTCAAATACTAACTAAAGAGGAATTAGCAGGCAACACATTGCCAGGTTTCTGTGCTGCTTGTGGCTCTGTAGACCCCTTGGCACTTCCTAGGTCTGCCAGGAAAGAGGCAGTCCTGGGAGAAGAGCAGGAACAGGGAGGACAAGGGATGTGGAATTGCACTAACTCTGACATAGCTCATGTTACCAGAATAACCCCAGCAGGGAACATTCCCACCTACCATCGATGTTAGCAAATACATGGTCCAAATCTGCTTGAAGGCACTGCATTTCACCCTTCTGTAAGCTCACAGAGGCATAGAACAAAGTGCACATCACAACCGAGTATGCAAGAAGCCTCTAGTCCAACACCCTGCTCAAAGCAGCATCAGCTAAACAGGTTGCTTTAGAGCCTTTTCTAGTAGAGCTCTGAGCATCTCCCACAACTTCTCTGGAAGCAGAACATAATCTGTTAGGTAACAGAAGGCTGTAGGAAAGACCACAATACGCCCTCTGCTCTGGCTTGCCTTCTCCAGGCTGAGCTACCTCTGCTCTCCCTGCCTCCCCTCATGTGCCATGTGCTCCAGCCCTTCACCAGCCTGGTGGCCTCTGCTGGACTCACTCCAGAATGACAACGGGAGCCCCCAGACCAGATGCAGTGCTGCAGGCAGGGGCTCACACAACAATCCATTGTTCCACCATGGCCCTTGGCCAGCTGGTGACTACTCTGCTCTCTGGCATGCTGAGACAGACCTTTCTTTCTGATGCTCCCTTCATAATTTACATATATTACCTTATAGTTTAGACATATTTGGGGCTTACAGCATCCTCCCCGTAACAGCAAAACTGATTTTCATACACCAAAATGTGCCAATATATAAAACTGCATCTGAGAGGCAGGTGGAAAACTCACATCAGCAAGGCAGTCCTTAGAGCCTCTGACCAAGAAAGTAGAGTTGCTGGTAGCAACAGGATAAAGGATAAACGATAATGAAGAGAGGAACACTGAGAGATCAACAGGACCTTGCTGGAGAAGGTCTCCAAGAGGTAAGACTCTTCAACAACAATTGCATCCCTGAAGCCTAGGGGTGTTAGTGTTTGTAAGTGCTATTCCTCACTGACACTCCACAACCTGCAGACAAGGTTCTACTCACCTCACGAAACCAGTTGAGAGCATAGAACAGGAGTGAGCACAGAAATTCCCGTTCCTGCTTGGACAGAGAATCCAGCTTCCCTTCAACCTCCAAGTCAGTCAGGTACAGGGGACAACCTGGGACAGAGCAAGAAGAAAACACATTGGACTGGCTTTGCTACCCATCCTTTGGTCCTTGCATGGACAAAGTCTCTTACCAAAGCCTGTATCAGTTCCAATGGCTGCTTGGAGCAAGCCTCATCAGCCACTCCAGCCCCAGATAAAGCACTTGTCTCCCCTACCTCCCTTCCACTTTGTAGGCAACTGCAGGAAGTCTTTGCAGACCTAGGACAGAAACAAGTCAGACTGACTATAAAAGGTCCGTTTCCCATACCTAATAAGGCATCAATCTCCTCCAGGCTTCCACTGTTTTGTTCTGCAGTGTAGAGCCTCAGCAATCGGAAACAGGGTGACAGACATATCGGTGACACTACCCTGGGGGGGAGGAAAAAAGAGTGGGTCCTATGATTTATATACCTCCAGAATGCCCATCACTTTTCCATTGCGTCTTACATCTGCCTCATGCCACTTTGCCTACACCTATCTTGTTTCTTGCAAGTCCCAGCGACCCAGAGCAGAAATGCACCATATGGTTAGGGGAAGAAAAAAAGAAAAAAAAAGAAAATTAAAAACTGGTGATCACCAGTTTTCTGGAAAAGCATATAAGGACAGAAAAACAGCTGTAATGGACAAAAAATGGGGTCAGATATATTTCTGGTAGAAAGCAAAGCTGAATAATTCAGAAGGAACTATAAGAAATCGTGCAAAAGACAGCTGTGAGCAGTGGAGAAACCTTCATGTTTTGTTTTGTAGTATGCTGCTGCTCACATTCTGAGTGAGGAAAACTAAATTTTCTTCCACAGATGAATGTGAAGTAGGTATATTTTACTTTAAAGTGATCATATCTTCTTTTAAGCACAACTGAAATCTCAGCAAATTCTTATGACAGTAAGTTATGCACAATATGAAGGTGACAGTTAAAAAAAAAACAAAACCTTTTATTACTTTAACTTTGATGCCCTAGTGTTTAATTTGATGTTTCTATTTCTTACATGCCTCCTGTTCCATTCTCCAAAGATAAAGCCCATATTTCTCAGTCAAATTTCACTTGTGGCTGCATGTTTGTGGTCTTGCTCTGGAGCACAAGTCTATGTTGTCAAAGTACAACTGAAGGTGAGAACAAATCGTGTATTGTCAATGCACACTAAGTCCTTGGTGACCCTATTTGAGAGAATATTAATTTTGCCACTTCAGAGTTGCCTATCCATCTCAATATGGCATTTACTGTCACCATAACACTGGAAGAAAGAGCTACTATTCTTGTATAACAGATGGGAAATGAGGCCGACGCAGCACGACTTACCCAAGGTCACCTAAACAGCCTGAGCCAGAACAGACTGCAGGTTCCCCACCACCTTATGCCTCTAGACTTATCTGAATATGTCTAACAGTGAAAGAAGGAAAAGCACACTGGAAACTGGTAAATTCTCCAAGCAGCTCCTTATCAGGCACCGTGGCAGGCAGGGCTGATCACGATGTGGTGCACCAAATGAAAACAATTCCTCTAACTGTGGGGTAACTGCAAAGATAAGTGTCAAAGTACCTTTTACTCTGGTTAGTCCTTCCATCAGCGACCCTGCCAAGCTCGCTCTGCGACACCAATGGTAAGAGGTTAATAGCAATTGCTCCCTGACTTTCATCTTCATCCAGATTATACAAGGACTTCACTGGGAACAAGAATGAACTGCAAGGAAAGACAGACAAGCTCTTGTTGACGAACTCAGTTCTCAGTGACAGAAACCTGACAAATACTTAGCCTGTGATTAGCATACCCATCCACTGTGGGGCTGAGATCCACCACAAAGTCAGTGGGAAAGTCCTCCACCAAACTCTTCCCAAACTCCTCCTATAAAGGAAGGAAAAAAAAAAAAAAAGTCTGCTCAGCAAAGGGGCTCAGTGAAGAAAGCATCAACAGCAGCAGTGGAAAATGCGGAAAGTAAGGCCAAGCAAAAGTATCCTGGAACAGTCACAGGCATGAAGCCCGCCATCTGCAAGGAGAGCAAGGCCTGCCTTTAGAGACAAAACCAGGAAACATGGCTAAGTATGCACAACCAGTTTCTTCCCTGCTGTTTGGGCAGGGGCTTGTCTACAAGTTCCCCAGTGCTGCAGAGAGGCAGAGCAGCTGGCTGGAAGAGGAAAGCAGCCAAGGGAAGTTCTCTCTCCTAAGAGCCCATCATCAGAATTAAATGGCTATAAAGTGCCGGCAAAGTTCTATTTCACACAATACATTCCACATACTTCACATGTTTACACTGTTAGAAACAATTAAGGGAGAAGTAAAGTAATAGACATGACAGAGACTGGACAAATGGACAATGAAGAAAACCCCCAAAATCTGCACAAAAGTTGCAAGAACCACCTTAGCTTGCTTTTACATTTCAGTCTTGCAAAGAAAAGGAGAAACCCTCTTTTCTTTCCTTTTCCTACTTAGAGCACTCAGCTGGACCTCAGGAGACTGGCATTTCTAGCCCTAGGTGCAGAGCATTTAGAGTGACTGCCAGCATTCTGAAGCTCCCTCATCGCCTTCCCTCCTTCTAAGAGGCAGTTCCTCCTCTCCCTAACCAGAAGGTGCAAAGAAAGAGCACTCAAGCCAAAGAGTGAGCAATTCCACAGCAACCCTCAGGCTCTCTTAGGCCCCAAGTTGGCTTGCTACCCTCCTGGCAGGCACAGCACACATGCAAAAAGAGTTCTCAGTGAGAAAAAAAAAGCTGTCCAGTGGCCTTCACATACCTGGAACAGGCTGTCCAGGGAGGTGGTCAAGTCACCATCCCTGGAGGTATTTATAAAAGACGGGTAGATGAGGTGTGTAGGGACACAGTTTAGTAGTGATCAGGCATGGTTAGACTTGATGATCTGAAAGGTCCTTTCCAACCAAAAGATTCTATGATTCTATGACCTCTTCTTATTGCCATAAATACTATTTATTTACTTATTACCATAAATGAGTGTGGGTCTTCCAAGCCCTTATGCATTAGATAGCCTTAATAGTCTGACCAATTTCAAGAAACCAATTTCAATACTAAGTTTAAAGCTCTTTCAGGTTCTACTTTTATCTATGAATCTTAAAAACGGGCTCTGAAATGTCATTTAATTTCCCTTAAAAGGTTTCCTGTTGTCATGTAAAAGTTCACATAAAGGAAGCTGTGAAAGCACAATGAGGAATCTGCCACAATCAAAAAAAGCTGAGAGAGCCGAAAAAGGATTATTGTATATCTGATGAATCTCTTACAGGAACCCTAAGCATGCCGGGGGGACGGGGGGGGAAGTTCTCAGACTGGAATAAAATCCTCAGATTGACTCTGTCCTGCCAATGCCTGAAATACATCATGTTTCTGAGGAATTCATTTAAGTGGTTAAGTTCAAACTACTCTGCAACATACCAGGAGCTGCAAGTCCAAATTCCCCTTCTGCTTCTCAATCAAACTGGCGAGTTCATCATAGTACAGAGCCAAGACCTCCGGTGTTTGCTCACAGCAGAAGCCCACCAGGTCCAACAAGGTAGAGAGCTGAGAGGAGAAAGAGCAATCTGCAGAAATGGGTAAGGTAAATGGATCCAACTCAAACTTTTACCTCAAGTGCCTCCCCCTTTTACACAAATTTACTCTGAGGCATATCCAAAGCTTCATCGCTAGGGTAACAGCCCATGGTGACTGGCCTTGCAAAGACACAGTTTTAAGAAGGAACACAAGTCTTAAGGTCCTGGCCCTGCTCCCCCATGAAATAACACAAAAGAGTCTGCCCAAGACACCCTTAAATAGAGTGCCAGCCTAGAAGAAGGTCCTTCAACAGGAAGTAAGGAAAAAGGCCAAGGCTAGGCCAACCCTGTACAGCAGAAGTACTTTCTCTAGATGCCCTGAAAGGCACCGCTGCCAAGCCGATAAGAAGGCAAAGGTCACCTTTGGCTTACTGAAGCAGATTGTCCTGTTTCTTTCCTTTGTGTTTGAAATAACATCTGGATAGAAGACTGTCGCTAAATGGCCGCACTACTGCTTGTCCTGGACTAGACATAGGCAAGACCAGTGGGTGCTATCTTGATATAGATCTTTGTTTCTCCAAAACAATTTTTAATAGATTCTTGGCTCTGCTGTCAATGTAGAAGAATCCCAGACCTAGTAAATCTACACACATACTACTTCACCTAGGACTGTTTCCATCACATCTCCTTGCTGACCATATCCTCCCTCGCTCCCACACTGCCCCAGTGTGTACCCATTCTTGGCACTCACCTGCCCGTCATGCTCACTATTCAGCTCTGGTCTCTCCAATGAACTACCACCTCCTTCATTTCTGAAAGCAAATGATAACCTTGCTTTTGTTACACAACACTTACAACCCATCCCGCACACAAGGTTCTCTTTCCAGAAACTGAAGAATTATGCATAAAAAAAGATGCTCTTTGGAACATTATTAGGACAAGACCTGCTGCTGTTTGGGACCTTCAGGACATGACTCAATGTCTTCTTCAAGGATATGCTTTTTCTAACCTGTTGAATCCTAAAGCCCTCTAGTTATCCCCATAATGAAGTCCACTAACTCAGGACCTGGAGCTTTAGATAGGTTATTTTCTTCACGTAATAAAATGCTTTTGCTGTTTATTAAGAAGTGCAAAATCAACAAGCTATATAATGCTTCCCAACATCACTCAAATTATTTTCCAGGTCTTTAATCTTTGTCACAGTTCTTATCAGGAGTTTGCCTGGTTTATGAATGCCGTTCATAAATTATTTATATAGTACATTGGAAATTGCCATGCCAATGCCCAGCACAGCAGCAACAATCTTTCTCCTTGCTTCTCTTTCAGATTTCCCTGTGTGCAAACATAGAGCACACTAGGTTATTCATCCTCAGTGTCAGAAGCTGATCTGCAGTCAGTCCACTGCAGCGTTCAATTTTTCTTCCAAGCAGTAGGTGCTAGTCAAGGCATCCATTAATAGGCATTAACAAGAAATTCAGGATGCCTTTGAGATCAGCAGCAAGTGAGCGGTATTGAATGGGTTGTAACACCAAATACCACAGTCTGCAGAAGAGAGTTTTAAGTTCCAGGATATGACCAAGACGTGCATGAACAAGGTAGCAGTGTCCCCCTTTCTTTGTCCCACTCCTGGTTTGGTCTGAACTGAAAGCATACTAAATACATCTTTACTACTCACCTTTTCAATGCCACACTGCCTATCATGGTAACTGCACCAATAATCCCCATTTGTTTGTGGTTGGGAACTGTGCTGGAGAGCCATTTCCTGATCACCATGTGCATATCATCCTAAAAAGAAAGACACAGACAATGTCACCACAGAGGAACTTGTGTGCAACACCCACAATTCTGTCGGCATCTTCACTTAATGTCATCTCCAAAGCCTGCAGGGAGATGGATTATTGGGTTTACAGCTTTGTAAAAGGAATGCACATTCTGCGATTTCCTTTATTATGAAAATACTGGTTACAACTGTAGGTAAGGCTGCAAACAGCATCAAGTGACTCTGACTTTGCTTTAATTACTACACAGAACATGGAGATGGCCCAGGTTTCATCTATAACTAATAGGAGAATATATTTTAAAAAATAGCAGGCGGTCTTGGAACCCTTCACACACAAACTGCAGCTGCAGAGCTGCCCTCCAAAAGAGTATCAACTTCCAGAGGCTGATGGAACTGTTTTTGGTGATGGATGTTTTTGGTGATGGAACTGGTTTTGGTGATGGATGGAGATGTTCTTGGTGATTGGATGGAGCTGTTTTTGGTGAAGGTCCAAAGAGAGCTGTAGGTAACAGCATACCAGACACCTGGGAGCAAGACATTTCTCATGCTGCCTCCCTTGTCCACTGGCTGTAGGCAAGTGTGCCCTGCACAACTGTAGAGGTTTCTTTGCAGCAGCTCCGTAAGCCCAGGGCAACTCTCGAGGCAGCATGCTCTCTTTCAACAGCTGTGTCAGGCAGCTGATCAGCTGCACTTTCCCAGAATGGGCACAAACAGTTTTGAAGACTTCTGAAAGTCTGGACCACTAATGATAGACTAAGAGGTCTCCTGACACTGAGAGCATGAAGCTCATACTCCCTCTCTACAATCAGTTGTAGAGGTGTGATGCTTCAGGAAGGTTGCGAGACCAGTCTTCTGGACAAGTCTAACACTTGATGAAGAGATCAAAGGCAAAGCACAGAACAGTGTGTAGCAAAAACAGCCCCAGGAATCCAAGCTGCACCTGCACTGCTGGCAGAGGAATACTAATCAAGAAAGCCGTCATCTTGAGAGATGAGGATGGAAGAGCTGACCAGAGGCTAAAACAGGGCAGCCACAAAGATGTCCAGAATAGCATGTCTGACAAAGGAATGTTTTCCTTGATCCCATAAACTGTAGGTGAAAAAAGACAGAAACCTGAGCTAAGTGGACAATCATGGGAGAGGGCTGCCAAGTGGTTCCTGATCAAAGTTAAGGGACAGCTCAGCTTCCTGATATCTAAAAGTAGGTATCAGGAACTAATTGATTTCAAAGTAGAGATGGAGCAATGAATGCAGAAAACCTGCTTATTTTAGCCAGTTATCAACAGTCCTGCAGTGGTTGATGCTTAAGCTAGTGCTAGAAGAGCAGCATTTCTGTTACGAGGAGCAGCATTCTCACACTGTGACAGACCGTGTGTGAGAACTCAGAAACAGCTTTGTAAAAGTAACCAATATCTTGCAGGCCACTGAAAAACATTACGGAATCACAACAGCCCTGGTTGCATTGATTAACTCTCCCTGCTGGTCTTGCAAAGGAGGAGGTTCACCCATACACAGACCCTCAGGGACTGAGAGCTGCACGAAAATGAAAGCACAAGCTCTGACCAGAGAGGAGATGCAGGCTTGAGTTATGCTATGCAAACTACCCATGCCAACAAGATCAAACTAGTAGCAGAGAAAAGGACAGTACACAGTTATGCCATCTTTTCTTGACCTTCACTAGGCAAGATGCCTCTAGAATGACCTGTGTAGTGCAGACATGCCTAATCTGCCTGTAGATATTCTCATGTCCAAAGGGCACCGGTTTTAGAAGTACAGGCAGGAGAAGGCAAAGAGGAATTTGGTTTCCCAGGACACTGATTTCTTTGGTGATCTGCCCCTGGAGTCTTTGGTATCACCGAGGACAGAGTCAAACTGCCAACCTTGGACTCCCACAGTCACAAACTCTCAGCTCAGAATAAATTCTAGAGATTACTCTCCTCCCCTTCTTTTTGCAATTTATGAGGGTGACAGGGAGAACACTTCTTCCTGACAGCTAGTCCTTCTGTGCTGCAAAGTCACCTTGTGTGTTGCCAAGGCCATTTTCACAAGTTGCATGTAAGACAGACAGACTTGGGGCATGAGGCGGGAATTACCGAGGAAAGTAGTTGAGAAAGGTGCTAAACCTACCACCCAACTGGAAATTTTGGCAGTGAAGAGCTCTGTCTTAACAGGGAGAGTGGGAAGAAATGACTACAAACATGCTGTTTTATATGCCACAGACCAATCAGGAAGAGAGCAAGAGCAGTTTTCCTTCGTAGTCTCAAGCTAGCACGTGCAAATATACCCACAACTAGAAACTGTGCAGGGACTCAAAGACAGACAAATAGTCCTAATTTCTAGAAGTGAAGCTTTATGAATGGGATGATTTTAAACCCAGATATCTCCACTGTGGAATAAATGTCTGAGGTATTTATCTTAATCTGATCACTGCCACGCTCAAGGAATCAGGAATCCACACAAAGGTATCTGATACCACCACTATTATGCTGCGACCAAGTCATACAAGGTATCCTGTGTAAAACGAATATGAACTTAGACCAAGTTTGTTAGCTTCTCATGTTTAAACTAGAGGCACAAAAGGTATGAAGTCTACCACTTCATAGCAGAGTCCTCTGTTCTGCGTAGCTCAGTTCTGACACAAGCATCTTTGATGCCTCTGGTGTATAAACATTAAGCAGCTGAATCAAGATGAACATCTCAGGGAAGAAGTTGAACTATGCTTTCTGAATGCTTCCAACTGACAGAGAAAAAGCTTCACAAAGAGGCTGCTGAATTTACACTTTCGCAAGTCTTCAAGGCTCCACTAGACAAAGCCACCGCCAACCAGATATTGTGTTGGTGACAATCCCATTTTGACTGGGAGGCTGGATTAGAGATGGCCATCAGTCCCACCAACATTTCTATCAACGCTACTTGTCTTAGATGTGCAAGAGAAGAGGACCTTTCTGGGAAAGGTGTGAAGTAGGCGGTCACTGTGATGAGCCCTTGCTATACAAGGTGGAAGGTCTGGAGCCACAAGCTGGCTTGCAGCCAGTTGGGAAGAAGAGAATTTTAAGCTGAAGGGCATCCTGACATCAATCACTGTTCATAAATGAGGCCGCTATTTGCGCAACAAAACCTCTGGGAGTTAACCTAGCAAGAAGGACCATGGTACAGCCTGAACTCCTTTCTGTTGTGTCTCTCCTTACCTGAATATAGCTTCCTTCTTGCCTCTGGCTGAATGCTAGTGTGCTGAGAATGTAGAAAAGCTTCCGGATCTGGCATGGATTCAGTTTCTGTGTAGAGTCTAAAATGGTCTGTAAGAAAGAAGCCACAAACTAGCTTAGATATATCAAGAATCCCTTTCCACGTTGCCAGTAATATACCAGTTGTCAACCACGGGGAAGCCAATTAACTTTACCTTTTTTGTACAAGCAGCAAAAAGCTACATTTGAAATAAACACACTTAAATGCAGAACTACAGCTCTGGCCTCAATTATTGTAGTTTGTTCTATCAGGCTAAACTGGAAGAACTCAATTATTGTAACTGGAACTCAATTATTGTAACTGGAACTACTAAGGCTAGAGGCTAAACTGGAACTAGAGGCTAAACTGGAACAAACTCAATTATTGTAGTTTGTTCTATCAGAGGCTAAACTGGAAGAACAATCTGGCTACCATAAGCATTTTGGGAATGCTCCCATCATCCCAGTAGTGACAGCTATTTATCTTTTATCACAGGTTTGGTCACAGCATTCAAAGTATTTGACAGAATTAACATTATGTTTTTTTGTTAGTATTTCCATTACAAGCCCTGTAACAGTCAAGCCGATAACAATTTAGGGGTGGAATTTCCTGTGCTGACTGGCATCCTCAGGATATTTGTTCTTCTAGTGCTTCAGTGAAAACAGTCCAACTGTTTCCCAGAGTCACGCTAGCTCTCCTTCCACTGACATGGAATTTTGCTGCTATTATTTTTCTCCTACTACTGGCCAACTTCAAGAATGATTTGGAATGAGTTTGGCAGGATTAGATAATCACTTTTGCAACACTCAAGAAGATTCATCCCATTTTAAGATTACAAAATAGCTGTTTGGGGAGATGAATTGTGCTAAGATCTGCATGTTTTCTCTGTGTTTGAGAGGCTCCAGCTCGGTGTCAAACACACCAGCCATCTGCTGTACTACACTACAGATCTTTTTTACAGGTAGTTGGCTAGTGTCTCAACCACCTCTGAGACACATGCCAAACACAGGACACCGCCAGAGCATTGATTAATGTGTTTGTCATGGTTTAACCCCAGAGAGTGGCCAAACACCACACAGCTGCTTGCTCACTCCCGCCTCCTCCCTGGTGGGGTGGCGAGGAGATTCGGAGAGAAAGGAAAACTCACAGGTTGAGTTAAAAACAGTTCACTAGGACAGCAAAGAAAA